>LXHY01000088.1:0-78994 GCA_002093855.1 Fusarium praegraminearum
CATTGTACAAACCATCAAAGTACAATGCATCAAATTTCTAGGTATAACGAGCTAGCTGTCGCCACCAACAATCCGAAGATCTCCCGTGCCCCCTCCCTGCCCCCGTGGCCCGCTGGGGCCAGCCTTGTCTCCGAGTCCGCCGACGGTGGTACCCAGAGGGGTACCGCCCAGCACATCATGTGTGCTTTGTTGTTTGGCTGTTTAGTGTGACTGTGCGTGGCCAGTGGGTAGCAGAAAAGTTTTAGGTATAAAAGTAAATAGTCTAAGAAGCTTAGTCTAAGTAGCATAAGCTGGCCTAATAATTTTATCTCTTAGGTTCCTAATGGTCAATGTTTCTGATACCCTGAGGCGTGGCTGTCTTATAGCTGTGTGTGCCCGGGCCTTTTATTCTTAAATTGGTGCGGTACCCACATGGTCGGCTCCCCCGTATCACGTATCAAGACTTCAAGAGCAACATGCACATATAAATACTTGATAATTCGTACATGCACATATAAATACCAAACTACTAAGCTATTATAATGTCTCGTTCCATGGCCTCCAACTTTGTGTTTCCCAAGTCGGCATACACTTTACATCTTCGGGAGGTGAATACTTCCACTCGATGGCATCGTCATAATCGTTGCCAACCACATCCGACACATATCCTTTGAGTTGTTTTATCTTGGCGGCTTGCTCTGTTGAGTATTCGAGATTGACACTGGGAATGACAGCGATCTTTCCAAAGCCCCTATGCCAGAGATCCTTTGACAGCAGCGTGGGTTCTCCTTGGAAGCATTCTTTAGGATGGCTTTCTCTGAATCTAAGTCCATGCCTAAACGGACTTGCATTGATCGCGGTAGCACCATTCCAACAAGCAAAGACCTGGAATGGTTTCTTGTTCTCGAATTTCTCGCGAGTCACCCCATCATTCCAGAAAAGATTCCAGGCGTTGTCCCAAGACCCCGTCGAGCCAACTTCAAAGAATGATTCACCCTTGATGGTTCGAGCCACCCAGATATCATAGAAGGTGGGATGCTCGCCCACGTAGGTCCAGTCCATACTGCAGCATTGATCGGCCGAGAGTTTTTTCCGTTGGAGAGCGAGTTCGAGAATGTCCTCAGGACAGGCGGCGACATCGTTAAGAAAGAGAATAGTCGTCTCGTCTGAAGTTGACACCCGATTCTTGACCAACGGTTCAAGAGCCAGATTTCGTAGTTGAGCGAGTTTCTTGATGCGTGCGTTTTTTGAAGGGTCAATTTTTGAGTTGTTATAAAAATACACCAAGCCCAAGTCCTTGAGGAATGGATCAAGTGCTGATAGTATATCAGCTGTACCATCGCCAGAGTTACCCTCTACTATGCTCAAGGCGCACCTGTTAACACCCAGGTATTGAGCTACCTTAACGATACTCCCCAGAAGTTGAGGAAGGATATCCTTGCAGTTGCGTAGGTTGAGGGCAAAGAAATAGTCTGTCTTGGACTCCTGTTTCTCACGTCCTTGCAGTTCTTTGTACCGTTGAGTGTTAAGAACAGGGCATGTCAATCTTGGTAGCGTAGTATCTGTTGGATCCAGAATAGCTGAAATGTAGGGAGAGATGCGCTCCGCTGAAAGGATAGTGCCTGTGTATTATTAGTATAGCCTTCTCTATAGCAAGAAATTGCAAATGACCATTTAATATGGTTGGAGTAGGTGCAGGTACTGATGAAGTGGATGACTGTACTTCTGCGCTCGTTGTCTTGGCCTCGGTCTTGGAAGACGTTGAATTGATACTCGACTGCGCCTCATTATGCCCGATACTTATAGGATCATATGAAGTAGACGGCCAAGTCAGATACTCGCGTCCTAAATAGAGATACAAACTAGTAATAATTGCAAAGACGCAGAGGACTGCCAGCAGCGGCGCTACAATTTTTCGAATCATCTTATAATCAGGTTTAAGAGAAGGAAAGGAAAGGAAAGAAAAGAAAACAAAAGCCGAAAAAAGTTGACAGGACAAACACAACGTAAGTGATAACCAACAGTATCCGAAAATGCAAGGATTAAATATATTTTGGGAGCTCTAAGCGCCCACCCTGGTTGTCTGTGTTGTGTAGCCTTTTCCATTCTACTATGTATAAGGATGAGCGAGGAAACTTATGATATTGTTCTTTTTAATAAGTATAACCAAGTCTAAGTCGCAGATTATTTGTTTTGTTGATGTGTTCCTGTTGTGAGAAATTTCGTATCCCAGAGAGCTGCACTGAAAATGACATGGGTGAATCTCAAAGTTATGCAGTTGGTTGCTCTCGTTGTCATATCACCCTGGAACCAACAGTGGATTGGGGACGGGAAACAGCATTGTCCTCTACTCTGTACCTGGATGCATTATTTGGCAAACATGGCTCAAAAGAAGACATTTCTGAGGGGTCCCGATGTCTCACAGAGTTACACTTGTGTGATGGCAAAAGCTCTCGACTCACGATAAAAAGACCGAGGACTAACCCCTCCTTAATACTAGTTTGGGGAGGTAGCAGATCAGAGAATATACATAGAACAATTCATAAGAAAGCAAGGAAGTGCCCAATCATAGTCTCAATGCATGCGCTGACCCGAGTTCTTGGAATTCAAGCGACTCAACCAACTCAGACCACCCATGTAAGTGCGGATAGGCCAGTGGTTGTAGGGATATAACGCTGAGGTCTCTCGCACTGAGTCGTTGAAGTGTCAAGTTTTTTCGTATAGCCCCTTTTATCTCAGCTCATATTTCATTGACAAACGATTCACGTACATCATGAGGCGTCTTCAACTCTATTTACTTGTGTTAGCGCAGACATTTACATCGCTCAGTTATGTACTTCATACGACGATATCCTCAACCAGAGCTCCCCTTGAGGCACAATCGAGTGTTCGTCTTGAGCCTCGAGCCATCAGCACAGAGTTGTCGACATGTGGTTATCTAAATGGCGATCCAGACAAGGAGAGAACTGCAGACGAAGGGTTTAATTGTCGTATTGACGCAAGAAATGGGATATGGGGTTCTGCCCAACAACAGTGGTTTCGGCGAGTGATTGCGGCCTTGCAGGCCACTGTATTGACCAAGGGAGGTGCTCAGGGGGATGCGGCATGACTGACAAAGATCTGACTACGTTCACCTGGTAAGTTCGTGTATCTTCTTCTTCCCCTTCAGAACTGACCCGACGATAGCGGCCGTAGCTCGTTTTGTTCAACAGCAATTCTCACATTCGGAATCGACCAGAGCTATTCATATATCGCATGTGGAAAGCATTATACCGTCGAGAATTATCTCGTATCGCCATTACCTGCGACTGCAACTACAACAGCCGAGCAAACTACTGAGCAAACTACCACATCACAGGAGCCAACATTCACAGTTGGTTCGAGCGATACAACTTCAACTGCTACCGAGTTTGCTGAGACGTCTACTCAAACGAGTAGTAGTTCCTCGGAAGAGAAACCTTCCCAAAACAATCTTGGTCCAATAATCGGGGGAGTCATTGGCGGGCTTGTGGTAGTGTGCTCTACTGTCATTGGGGCCATCTATCTTCTTCGGTTCCGTCGAAGAAGAGATGATAAAGATGGTAGCCCAAAGCAAGATACCGCAAAGACGTTTTCGACAGAAAATGACTTCAAGGCAAGACAAGAGTTACAGGGTGCTTGGGTTATTGCAGAAATGCCTGGACAACAGGAAAGCCCTCGACCAGTCGAGCTGGCTGCTTAGATCTGGAAGAGCTAGTAAGTTACAAGGTGAATAATAAGTAGGAATGGATACTCATTCGATCTGTGAAGAGAGATGAGCCTAACAGTAATATGAATGCAATGTGTAAATCAATGGGGAATAATAAGTATATATTGGCAAGTTATTAAGTGGTGCTCATATCCGAGTAATCAGTGTACATTATTGAGTATCAATAGTGTTGACGAATTATGTAGATATTAATTACAATGTGTTTGTTCGTGAAGCTCTCTCTTGGTGGTTGGTTCAACTTCAAACAAAACATGCTTCTCACATAAGAATGTTCCGTGCTAGGTCCGACCCGGCCCCACCGCGGCACGATTCCGGCACCAGCGGCTCTTGACGAATGGGCTGCTTAGGCTGTTTATTTTTATGTGGATTCATGGCCCTCAAAAATTCTCAGATCAAGCTGCGCAGCCAGAAGGTTTGACTACATTGTACCGCTATTAGTTTCTTTCTTTTAAGAGACTGGGCATTATCTTTTTGACTTTGCGACGACATAACTGATTAATACAGACTCCATCACATTCCATCGCCCCCCTCAAGCCCAAACATCACCAACATGAAGAGCAAACGCGCAAGAGAGACCGCCGAGGTCGACGAGAAGCCTATCTCGATTGACGTCGAAGCCCCTGCCAAGAAGCGCAAGCGCGAGGATGATGGCGCAGACGTGAAAAAGGCCAAGAAGGAGAAGCGAGACAAGAAATTCAAGAAGGAATCACGCAAGGAGCGCAAGGACAAGCGCAAGGATCTACAGGACCTCCCCGAACAAGACGACGATGTCGATGATGCCCAAGATAAACCAATGGCCGGCGCAGACGACAAGCCCGCCGATGCCGCTGTAGACGCCGAAAAGTCTGCGAAGAAGGAAAAGAAGAAGGAAAAGAAGGCCAAGGTCGAGGAGGAGCCAAAGGACACCAGTGCCAATACCGATGCCGAACCCAAAGACGAATCTAAAAAGAGCAAGAAAAAGAACAAGAAGCAAAAATCCGCAGAGACGAGTACAAACGACGAATCTGCCGACGCAGGGGCGACTGCCGATAAGACCAACGGCAAGGCCGACCGTCATATTGTGTTTGTCGGCAACTTGCCCTTTACTGCCACCGCTGAAACCATCAAAGCCCATTTTGCCTCTTTGGACCCTGTGGGAGTCCGTTGCATGAGCGATCCCAAAGACTCAAAGCCCTGCCGTGGTTTTGCTTTTGTCGAGTTCGCCAAGGTCTGGCACATGCGAACATGTCTTGACAAGTTCCACCATTCCGAGTTTACGGATGGTACTTCTTATCCTCGTCGCATTAATGTCGAGCTAACGTGAGTTTCTTTTATCCCCAGCGCATGATCTTGATTCGGCGTCAACGCTTCCCCCCTCTCATGTTACCCTACATTAAGACATGGCTAACTTTTTACAGTGCCGGTGGAGGCGGAAAGACAAAGCAACGGCAGGAAAAGATCAAGGAGAAGAACGTGAAGCTAAATGAGAACCGAGCCAAGCGTATTGAGCGGGAGAGAATCGCAAAGGATGAGAGCAGCAAGGCCAACGCCGATAGACGTCCAGCAGGCGACGACGGCATTCATCCCAGTCGACGTGCCCATATTCCTGGCAAGCGCTAATACACCCAAGCTTGTTTGAGAGGTGAGACAAGTGGGAAGCTTGCCGACGTTTTCTGAGTGCATTTTTATGAATGGTCGGATATACAAAAGTTTTGTAGAAGTGAGATACCCAGGAAGGATCAAAACCTCACAGATGTAGTTAATGCAAAATAATTGCAACACGATATTATTGAGCCTTTTGTACCAAAAACAGTAACATATGAATACTTACCGATCAGATGGGCCTCACAGAGCTGATTTAGTGACTGATGAAACATTGGACCAACTTTAGTTCATATAGAACCTAAGATTAATAGCATTTTCGTCCGGTCGTCTTTCAACTATCACACCATCACGCAGACAAATATCCAGTGGACCGGTTCTTGAATTACTGAAATCGGTATAAACTCCGCGAGGAGAGCATGAGGTGTGAGCAAATAGAGTAAAATAGAAAATAGCAACGGTTGGAAACCCCTTGTAACCGCAGATAAAACCCAAAAGTCATTCAAGAACCCGCCTCGCAAATAAAAGCCATCATCATATGCTCGCATGATTGTCCGAATTTCCACCTAGGGAAGCAGACAGAAACGGGCTTGCTGCAAGCAATTACCCGGGATATCTCGTAAAGACCGCCGTCTTGTTATCGGATGCCTTGCTTGTTAGGCATCCGTTCAATCTTTGTTTCGTTTCGCGTCGTCGAGACGTCGTTGATTAGGGATATCTACAGGATGGAGCATTTGTTCTTCTTTTGCTTTGAAGGTGTGGGTCGGGGGTTGAGAACGGCCCTTGATGGTTGTTAGTGTGCGCGTATGATGGATGATAGATCACAACTCACCGGATAGCCTCGTCAAAGACGCTCTTGAGGTTTCTTTGGGTCAAAGCAGAACACTCAAGGTACTTGTAGGCCTTGATCTCCTTGGCGCAAGTCAGCGCCTGCTCGTATGACACAGGCTCCATGCGCTTCTGTCGAAGAGACTCGAGGGTGGATGCGTCCTCTCGAAGATCGAGCTTGGTTCCGACGAGAATGATGGGGATGTTGGGCGCATGATGGTCGATCTCGGGGTACCACTGGAGATGTCAGCAGAGTCGGGAGGCGATGTCGCTGTCAACTTACCTTTGCCTTTACGTTGTCGAATGAGGGAGGGCTGACGATGGAGAAGCAGATGAGAAAGACATCGGTCTGGGGGTATGAAAGGGGTCGCAGTCTGTCGTAATCCTCCTGACCAGCAGTATCCCAGAGGCCAAGGCTAATAGGCTTGCCATCTACCATAACACTAGCAGAGTAGTTGTCAAAGACTGTAGGGATGTATTCGCCGGGGAATGCATTTGTGGTGTAGGAAATGAGTAGACAGGTCTAGATCGAGTCAGCGAGTGTCGACAGTCGTCGCGCGACAGTTTGTTGTCCGACGTACCTTTCCAACAGCACCATCACCAGTCACCACACACTGTAGCAGCGGTCAGCCAACCAGGTATTGCGTCAGGTAACCTTGTGCTCAACAAACCTTCAATGATTGCACGCCGGGCTGGGCCATTGTTGCGATCGGGGAATCGAGAAATAGGAGGAATTGGGTATAGAGTTGGCGAAAGCGAAAGCAAAAGCAGCAAGTTGTCTAGTCGGGGGGCAGATGCGGATGGTCAAAGCGATGACTGTTGTTGTGTCTAGTAGGTAGGTAGATAGATAGATGACTGTGGTGTGCAGAGGGGCACGGAAAGGGAGGTCGGATAACGGAACAGTGACGATAGGCGACAGGTAGACAAAACTCGAATGGACCCTCAGAGTTTCACAACTGCATAAAAAGATAGTTAGAAAGAAACTTGATACAAAACCGAGGTGTAGTTCGCGCGTTTTCTGCGGCAGAAACGTGAGGCAAGGAGAGGTTCAATGGTGGGAGATCCACCAGAATCAGTGGACTAGACTGGACTAGACGTAGCAAGACGACAAGAGAGGCGCCCAGGATAAGTCAACCAGTAGCAGCGTAGCCACCTCCGGTGCCACCTCAGTTGGTGCTGGGGCACTGCGAAAGGCCCCTGCTAACAGTAATAAGCCAAGACATAGCCTTGCCGACTGGACTAACTTATCCATTACGATAGTCGCAGTGCAGCGAGTCCATGCCTCCATGGCCAGAGCTGTAGGCGCCTGGGGAGGGAGTGGGGAAGGGATTCGGACCAACCAACTCGGATTGGGGTAGCTCACCTGTATCGCAGTGTCTTGTTGCGGTAAGGGTTTGTTATTGATGGCCGTTCTTGGCTGAGATCGGTGACTTTTGCCGGATTGGATGTGAAGAGAATCCAAAGAGGGGGCAATGAAAGATATATAAAGACGACAACTTGGCGACCGACAATGCTTTCCAAAAGACTATGCAACTGTGCTGGTGGCCAAGTCAGGTTATTGTGGTGGAGAGGATACAATAGCAACCTAGCGACAGCACAATTGAAAGGCCCCTCACATGCTCTTTTAGGGGAGGTGCTCGGTTACTGTTGGATCTTACGGTTTCATTCTGTTGTTGATATAGAACAAGGAATATACCAGCTTAACAACGAACGCAGTGAACGAATACGAAGATAACGGCAGATTCCTGTTAGAGACAAAGATGCACCGGGATTAAGATCATAAGAACATGCGTCGAGATGTTTTGAGCAAGGATAATAAAGAGGTTGGAGATAAAGATATGGATTTAGGCATGCAGCTCATTGAAACCTCCCTAGCGCTGAGACCCTTGCTTAGGGAGTACAGGATCGTCCGTTCGAGTCAGCGCTGTCTACATGAATCTCAGTTTGAAAACTCTTTTCAGTTCCATAACAAGGATCGATAGCTCAGTGGTACGAGCGAGGGATTGCAGATCCCTAGGTCGCGTGTTCGATCCACGCTCGGTCCTAATAATTATTTTTTTGCCAATTTACCATTTTGCCTCATCTGACATGTAATCTTGGCTCTCATATAAATCGTCAGCTTACCAGTTCTTTAGAAACACTGTTGACACATATGATAATTCTTTCTGCTCGAATTGTACAACCTACGAGGTTCGTGTTGGACCCAACTATCACATCAATACTAACATCTGCTAGATGGCTTCAGGGTTGTTTTCCAACTTTTCTCCATGGCATCTTCCTGCTATTTTTATAGGCACTGCCTTTACTCTAGGTGGACTTTTACCTTTTCGATCACCTGCTCGGGCCATGCGTGAATATGGCCTACCAGAGGGTATCGCCAGATCGGAACCAGCACAGACAGCCTTTGCCATCTACGGCAGCCGTGTCTCAGCTTACGGTCTTGCCATATGGTTATTCTATCTACGTCGCCAATATGACGTTGTCGACACATTATTGAGTTTGCTCGTCTGGTGGGGAGCTGCTGACTTGTGGATCTGTGTGAAAGCTGGTACGCCAAGCACAGGCGTCTGGAGGCTTACTACCAGTCTCTTGCTTGGAGGTTGGGGGTATCTGGGGTTGACTACAAAGGTATCATTGTAATTCTTTCACTCATGTGAGTCCCCTTCAGATGTCGCCGTGAGAAGACACATGTATCTATTCTATACAGTCGAGCTAGATAATCTCAACAGTACATATTAGCGAGATCCTTGGTGAAGACAAGTTATGCTCCTAACCGTAGTATCGCCAAGGTTCAACAACAAGTCTCGACTGTCTTGAGTGATTAAATTAAGAAACACAATAATAAAGATTTAGCATACGTATCAATAACAAAACACTCGCAGGTCCCAATTCTTATCAGCAATGTCATCTGTAGCTGTACATTAAGCTCATGGATCCTTCACTTAATCACATGGTCCGTGCAGTTGGGTCCCCTCGTCGCGTCGCGTTTCAATGGCTAGCCAGCTAGCATCATCATTGGCAGACGCATTAGATCAACTCTGTTTACAAAGACAAACGATCGCCAAATAATGCACTCTTATTGCCTAGACTAACTGGGTTGAATTGTTCATGAAAGATTACTGCGGCGCCTGCTCTTTGAGCATCTACCTAACCCGGCGCATCTAAACAACCATGGCCTCGCAAGAAACACCAGCAAAGACTCCTTCAAGGACGCCTCGCAGAGCAACCAGCGCTGAGCCTTATTCTGCTCGCGCATCTGTTCACACTCCTCTCGACCGTATTGGCGCCCGCGATTTCCGTGCCTCTCTTCGTCGAGGCACTCCTGCCTCTGCCGGCCGATCCAATGTGCCAACTCCCCATGCCAAAGCCGCTCGCCGGCTTCTCGACCAGCGGCGAACAGCAATGTTTACTCCGGGAAAGAATCGCAGACAAAGCATGATGCAACAGAGAGAAACTCCGCTGGATGTTCTGCGACACCTTGGTCGAGCACTGGCACCCAAAAGCAAGCCGATCCAATATTCTTCTTCTTCATCTCCTGGAATACGAAAAAGTTCATCGCCAGCACAGCAGGAGCAAAGCAACCTTTATGACGACGACGAAGACGACGATGACGATGAATTTCTTACTCGACGGCCAAGACTTTCGTTGCCACTGGATGAAGACGCCTCTAGTATGAGCTCGGAAATTCCACCACCGCGATTGTCACAGTTGGATGAAGATAATTTCACAGTTCAGTCCATTGAGATGCCTCGACGGTATGCGGACAACTCAAGGTTGTCTCGGGGCAGCCCAGGAAGTGAGCGCATAAGTGACTACTTCAACAACGAACCCACAGAAGATATCGGCCAACAGTCAGACTTTTTCCCGGGGTTTCTGGAAAACCTCGATGCAAGAGCTGGCGATGATGTCTCTTTAGAAGCGTACGTTATACTAGCCATCAGTTTACTCATTGGCTAACCGAAGTAGATTCGAGGCAGATCAAACCCGGCGGATGACCGAGGGTAGAGGAAGCGACTTCAACCTGGATATGCCCGAGGGGTTGGACGATCAAACAGTCTTTCAAATGTCCGATCCAGCTGATGTACAGCAAACGTCTCCGATTGTTGATCAGTCGGTTGTAGAAGCCAGAGCCGATGAAGCTCAAGATCCTCAACAAGATGCCGTGTTTGGATCCGACTCCGATGCTGGAGCAGGAGACTTTGGTATGGACGGCTGGGACGATGAGGGTATGGACGATCACAGCTCAATAAACGAAGAAATGGAGCCAGTTATGGAGCCAACAGCCACAGTCACGACACATCACATGCCCGCTGACGACAGACTACCTCGTGGGTTGAAAGCAAACAAAAAGCGAAAACGCATCTCACAACACGGCATCGAATATCCGTCACTTCCCCCAGCTTTTGTCAAAAGGGTGGCACAAACAGCGCTCCAATCGTCGGGTCTAAGCAACCAACGTCTTTCAGCAGAGACGCTAGATGCTCTCATTCAATCTTCAGAATGGTTCTTTGAGCAATTGGGCGATGACCTAGGAGCGTACGCGGACCACGCCAAGCGCAAGACTATTGAAGAGAGCGACGTCTTGACGCTTATGAAAAGGTATGTCATCTGGCATCGGCTCCATATTTTGTTCTGGCCACACATTCTAATATCGTACAGGCAACGCCAGATAGGGCCTCGTTCTTCCATGTTCTCTTTAGCGCAGAAGCACCTCCCAAGAGAACTCCTCCAGGAGCTGAGAATGCCAGTCCCGCAACCCATCAAACAGCGCAAAGCAAAGCGTGTGTCGGATCAAGGTGACGATGGAGAAGTGGCAGATTACACATGAGTTTTACATGATATGCATGGCACAATTTAGTTTACAGGCCCTTTGAACGGGCTACACGACGAGCAACGTCGTTTGCGGGCTTCTTAACCACCATCCAAAGCATGATGGAGGTTGCAAAGCACAGACCGTACCTAAGATAAAGGTCAGCATGCGGGTCGAGTTGGCACAAGGTACACTTACCAGGTAAAGATGTACTGAGCGTGGTTGTTTCGCAGATTGACCTCTGCGGGCCGGCCATAAGGAATACCTCGGGCTTCCCAGTCGACCATTTGCATAAACTCGGGTTCTGGTATCATTAGCAACGTCATGAGACATGAAGGATCATGAGGATAGACATACCCGTAGTAGCCTCAACCCAGACAGGTTGAGCGCCGGTCAACTCGGCCATCTGCTTTACATCCGGGAAATAAAACATGCCCTTTTCGGGTTGGTTATCGGGTGTAAACATATTCTTCTTCCATGGCTCTCTCAAGAGTCCCTCCACTGTGACTTCACCAGTTGGCAGTCCATCAGGTCTCGTCCTCTTGTCTCTGTGCTTCTTGTCGATCCATCCTCGGTTGACCAGAATTGTTGTGCCATTCTCTCGCTCCAAGGGTGTAACAACCATGTATCCGTCTGTGCCGTCTCGCATGCGAGGTCCAATAAGCATCTCCTGGTCATGTCTGAAATGTCCCGTTGCTCGTACGCGGCGGTAATCGAAGTCGTGAATGGCATCAGGGTCGATGGTAGGCGGGAGGGGTAAAGGATCGCGGATAAGACGGTCTTCGAATTTGGCGATGAGTTCCGATTTCCAGCCTAATCGCTGGACTTGCCATGTTCCGAGGATAAATGCCGTCACAGGAATGATAGCTGCATGAATGAATTAGTCTACGTCCGACACAATTGGTGGTGCGACGGTGCATTGGCATGAGCAACCACAACAATATGCCCACAGAAGCAATTGGTAAAATACAACATACCGAGAATGATGAGACCAGGTCCATGACGTTTTCCTACGCGGACAAGCTGGGGTGGTCCATCTAGAATAGAGACGAACTCTGGGTCGTCGGCTGAGGGCTGCGTTTTGCGACGGAAGAAGGAGGACGTAAAGTTTCTCTTCGGGGGTGCGCTGGGGAGTCTTGTGCAGCGAGGAACTTGTCTTGAGAAGCGCAGACTACGCAAAAGAATATGCGGCGCGTTCATTTTGGTTTCTGTGTGTATGGCGCATTCAAATGTCAAGATGCTCTGATTTGGTGTTGCAGTGATGGATCCATTGATGTTTTGTGGATCAGCCACTAACGACATACTGTACCCTGGCTAGTAGGTGCAGAAAAGTTGGCCTCTCAAGTCTTAGGGTACAAAAATAAATAGTCTAAAAAGCCTGGTCTAAGTTGCATAAGCTGGCCTAATAGTTCTGTCTCTTATGTTCCTAGCGGTGAACATTTCTGGTACCCTGAGGCCTGGAGAAGCACGACTGGTATATACGTCTATACGTCACCTGTAGAACGAGTGCCCAGTAATTTATGAAATATGTTCTATGATCGAAAACAACATCTTGCTGTAAAAGACTTCAAGACTCAGTATCACAATACAAAAGACTGGGCAGAGGTCAACAATCCAGAGATCTCTGGCTAGACAATGTTTGCCAACACATCATCACCTCTAGTTCATGCAATGTCAGATGGATATCACACATAAACAACTATCAAAGTTGCCAGTTTGCTACGCTTACAGAGGTTAATAAATGCCATCGGTATATTTAAGCCAATAATGATGGACTCGATGCCACTGGGCCAAGTTTGGAGTACTAAAAGCATGCTTAGTTGGTGGTCCCTCCGACGAGTAGTCAACCAACACCAAGTTAGGAGCTACCAATGTACTAAGATTCCCAATGAATCTACTCCCCTTTTCGAATAATCAAGGTTTTGTTTCCAAAATATCGTCATATCTGAGACATTTGACAAGTTTATGATACCAAGCCACGTCGCGAGTGATCCAAACCACGACATGACACCCAGTCTACTTCACCACCAAACAATACAATGCAACATTCTTTCAAGGAACGTCACAATACAGCACGGCTCGGAACAAAGAACTGCACAGAATGTCGCCGTCGAAAAGTGAGCTGTGTATTTGACGACCGTCAAAGAAAGTGCAAACAATGCAAAACTCACTCGCTTCTTTGTGAGCCGCAACAAGTACCTCCATCGCAATCTTGCGATGAAAAGGATCGAATAATACAAGAGCTGAGCCAGTTTGTCACCCAAGTCGAGTCGCGCATGGTGGAAATGCAAGAATCCATCACAGTCTTGACGAGTCAACTCGACAAATGTAATGTTGCTGGCTCTGCTGGCGAGAGCCCTCATCAGCAAGAGGTCCATATACCAGAGAACTCACAACTGCAAACCCTCAAAGAGATTCTAGCAAATGAACGGTGCCGGACTCCTATGTCACAGTTGGAGTTAATCCCAGGCGATCTCATTCTGAATTCACAAACTCTCGAGAAAATCCTGGACTACTCTGATCAACTACTTCAGTCTTTGATGTTATGGCCTTTTGCGATAATTCACAATTATCAAGAGGATAGGGGCATATTCTGCGACCACCACAAAATATTTGATGCATTGACGTCCCGAGACATTGGACTGGCATCTAAATGTCTTGTCTGGATATGTCTTCTTCTATCACAATTACCTAAAGACTTCAAAGATGTTGAGACGGGTTTACCTCTGTGCCCCGAGGAGTTTATCGACCGAATTCTGACACATGTGTCGATATTGTACCTCGCAGACTGCACGCCGGCCTGCAGTATCAACTCAATTGAAGCACTGGCCCTTCAGTACGAGTTGTTCGTCGCTATTGGCCGTCCTAGTAGAGCATGGAAATGTATCAGAGCCGGCATTGAGAATGCTCTGTTACTAGGCCTCCATCTTCGTCAGAGTCTGTTGTGGGATGCTCTGTGGATTCGCGATCGTCAAATGTCTCTCATCATAGGGTTGCCTTATGGCACTCTCAATATGGATGTGCAAACAACTGAGCTTGACACTCTGAGAAAAATCGGCCTGGTGTCAGGATTTGTTAGCGATAGAGACAGACTGCGCCAAGATACGCCATTCAGTGTATTGAAAAGCATCATCGACGAGATGAGAGAACTCAAAATCATGATTCCGGATGAATGGGCAGAGGCTGACTTGAACTCGGCATTCTCACCCATCGGACATGCCATAATGAGGCTCTACAAACATAAAATCAACATAATGATTCACCTACCGTATTCTCATTTTTCAGGATACGATAAACAATTTGAATATACCCGGGTTGAAGTCTTGGAATCCGCCGAAGGAGCAATGCATGCCCACAGGGATATCCGGAGTTTGCAAGAGAAACCATTGCGGTGTGATTTATACGATTTTCTTGCATTCAACGCTGCTCTTGTACTCTTTGTAGACCTGGTAGCCAAAGAGACTCCGAGAACAATCGAAGAGGAAGATCGTATCTGGGCTGTCATCATAGAGTTTGTCAACAGACTAAGGAAGACGGGTGAGGTCTGGGAGAATGCAACAGCCAAACAGGCCGCCGATGTACTCGAGAACTTGTATGCCGCATATAAAGGTAGGTACCGGGGTCAACCCTGTAAAGTGACGACGATACCGTACTTTGGGAGACTCACGATCAGCCGAGATTTGACAAAGACTACTCTTGAACTCGAGTCGAGTGTATATACCTTTAGAGTCCCAAACGAGACGGGAAAGGAGTTGATCGATGACTGGACCGAGATAAATTCATCTGGGACTTATGGGTGGAAGGGCATCTATACATTCGATGACGTACCAGGCTTGCCAATATAGATAAATGTATTATACGATCAGAGTCTGAACATATGATGATTTGATGCTTGACGGTGAGGTGGCCAATCGCTGCCAAAGTGGTAATTCCCACCCCAAGCCCATGCAGGGTACATAACCAATTGGTTAGGTAGTATTGCTTTGCTTTTGTCTGCAGTTGTTGACTGTCGCACTGTGATGATATATAAATCCTGCCACATTTCCTCCCTCCTTGTCTTGTCTTATACTTTAGATCCAAACTACTAAGCTACTTCATCTCACCGAAATTTGATAACCGAAATGGCCTCCTGCTGCACTGCTTGCGGGAAGAGCCCACCCGAAGTCACTCTCAAACGATGCGCGAAATGCTCTACAGAGTCTTACTGTTCGAGGGAATGTCAAAAGAACGATTGGAAGAAACATAAGAAGGCTTGTGGAAAGGGACCATCTGCCCAAGCTGCCGGGAACAGCAGTGCCGGAGGCAGCGGATCGCCACCAAAGGGTCTTGATCAGCCTATCACTGATCCCTTTACTCGCCTAGACAAGGGCAAATACCTGCACAATCGCCCTGAAAAGGACGTGTATCGTCTTCTCATCGACTGTTACCGCCTGCGTGTCGAGGATATGTATAAGCTAGAGGGCGAGGTGATGGAAGACAGTCTGTATAGTGGGGCCGGTGATGGATTGGCTGGGTTCAAAGAATTCCTGTCCAAAATGTCGACTCGAAAAGGACTTCTTCCTTCTTGGTGGACACCTGAGAAGCAGACAGAGTGTGAAGAGTTTGGCATGAGCTCGTCGGAGCAGGATTTGAAGACAGCGACCGATAAAGCCGGTATTATTCAACACTACGGAGATCCTCAGTTTCCAATGCAGCTCCGTATGCTGGGCGAGGCAGTCTACGGCAAAGCCCCTGGAGGAGGTGACGGCTCGGCTATGAGAAAGATGCTGGCTTCGATGGAGGCGGGTGGTATGGATGGAATGGCGGCCACTATGCTTGGTGTATCTTGATCCCGCTTACGAAACTAGATAAGGGGGGAAACCCCCAAAATGATATTAAAGATATCGCTGAGCATGAGGTTATGGATGTACGCAATGTCTAAGCACGCCCGAACGCGGGTTGGTTTCGTATAATTGGAAATACACGTTTATTACTATATGAAACCGTCTTGCCTGAAAATATCATACCAATGGCTACGCAGCTGGATATAAGCCGTCTGGGATGATAGAAGTTGGTGAGGCTAATATCCTAAAGGAGGCATACTATAGTTCAGCATGCCAGTATTGTGCGATGCTTTGTTGCCAATTTACGATACCGAACGGCACGAAATTCATGCAGTATGCAACAGCATGACCGAGGCTACCAACAAAATGGCGTATGCCTATTGAAAGAAAGACCAGGAGGAGGATGCCGATGATGATGAGAGGGACGGAGAAGGAGGGGGAGCAGTTGTGCCCAGCCCAGTAGCAGAACAAGCTGTAGTCGATGCAGTAGCAGGATGGGCGTATTGCAGAAGCGACTCTGCAGGCTCTGAAGCCGGCCCTAGCTCCGCTGGTCGTTGGAACTGAGAGGCACCGCAGCGAGATGCTAATTCGTTGTAGTGAGTCAGAAGCTCTTCTGCTATTTGGCGGAGTCGCTTCAATTCCTCGAGTTGGGGGCACTGGTCCTGGACATGGCCCTGTCGGCGACACTTGGAGATGTTAATAGAGCACAGAGTATAATTTTCCAAACTCACGTGGTTGCAAGTCGAGTCTGTATCACGATCTCGTCCTCTTCCACCAGCCGGACGGAAAGAAGCTCCCGTGTATATGCTAAAGAACATCTACAAGACGTCAGTATCTGATACGGTTGATGGAGTGTGGTTGGCAGCTTGATGTAGACCAGAAGCTTAAACTCGATCGTTTATTTATCAACAAGTGACAAGGTGGCTAAAAACTCAGGGGAGGCAAGCAGTTGTGGGTAGACATACGACGAATGCTTGATGCGGTTCAAGTGATACTCGTGTGTTGAAAAGAGAAGAAGTTTGAGGGAGAAAAGCCAGGAAGACGATCATGAAATCAAAGAGTTTAAATATGCCAAGTGAATATGATAAGAAAGTGTAAGTTGGGGCGGCCTGAAGGTCAAGTTAAAGTCTATTGTGGGGTTGACAGGCCATATACCCTCCGTCTGAACCCATTGCCTTTAAGATTAACAAGTCATCAACATGTTTTCGACGGTCGAGTAATAATTGTCCTCCAGTAGAAACGAGGAAATATACACTTGGACTTTGAGAGGAGTGTTCCTCTCTTATAGAGTGGTAGAGAAACCATGCTTGTGAAAGTACTCTCAAAGCCAGATAATTATTCGCTACTTAGCTTTTCTATCGTATTTGTTACGATTGATTCGATTTGTTGCCATCGGCGCCTAAGCAACTCCCTCTGGCTGCTTGTACCACCCTCTATCTCATCAATATCCCTTCGAGTTTTCTCAATAACCTGCAAAAAGTCTTTTAGCGCAGATAGAAGAATACCATCCACTTCCTTCTGCGAGGACCGTCCATCCTCGCAAGCATCAAAGAACCGTTGCCACTGTCCAGGGGTACAGCACAGCATACGAAGGGCCACCTGGGTCCGGTGACATCCTGGGGTCTGATCATCGAGTGTGTATCTGCCAAGAAAGCCGACACTCTCTAGCTCAGCGCGCTGTGTCTTGTTGAGGAGTGGCAGTATCACTTCGTCCAGATACACCTCATCCCAGCGATTCGTGTCCAGGATAAAGCCGTACTCTGTCAAGAGAAAGTCGTTCGAGTGAGGGCCGTACGAGACGTACACTTCCTCGCCTTGTTTGTATTCCCGATCTGTCTGGACGCTGTACCCGAGACCAGAATATACCAGTTTACATCCTTGGTCGGTATGGTTAAACAAATCCGCAGTAGGCATGCAGACTAATCGATCAGAATGAGCATAGCTCTTCATCTTGGGCATGCTATTATAGAAGGTTCTAGTGTTGATCAAAACCCAGCTCAGCATATACTCATCCCTTGTCAACGTAGGAAAGGCTTCCAGGACAATGTCGCACTCTCGCCGGAACGTGGTGTTCTGATTGTCCAAGAGGTCTTTGGCGCGCTTGGGAAGAAGAGCTTGAAGTTCACTCGGCCACATCATGGGCATGCCACCTTCTAGATCTTCTCGAGTAGGGAGGACTGTTCTCCAGATGGCAAAGTCATCACTGTCGTCTAGTGCAATTTCAGCTGCCAAGATGCCATGAACCGAAACACCATGAAGAGCCTCTTTGATGCGCTTTGGGACTGTGTCGATGGTACGAATCGCTCTCGTCGGAACACTTAAGATTGTTTCATTTGCCTAAGCCCGTCAGCGACTGAAATTGAAGCTAGAAATGATGAATATAAATAAAGGAAAAGGGGGCGATGAATCGAAGCACTTCTATGACCTACTCTGATGTTGCGAACAGCAGTAATACCGATGCCTCGGCCAGGAATCATTCGAGGCTCAACATTGTTACATTTAACACCTTGAGCAGAAGCCCACGGCATAAAAGCTGGGTCGATGGACATCTGACAGATTTGAAGGAGTGACCGTTTAAAGTAAGTGAATAGGAAAAAGAAAGAGATCACTTTCAACAAGAGGGCAGCTCTTCTGAAGACGGTGATGAGTCAAGACGAGAAAATGTATCTTGACTAAAAGTGTGATCAGTACCCATACAGAGACCCCAAATTGACGCCTATGATGACGATTTTGATAATCTAGTAATACCTTGTTTAATCATGTCATTGTGATATTTCGGGCAATATCGACATGTTTGCTAACTAGGTATCTAAAGTCTCTTGCTTCTTTTCTTTGTGATACTCATCACGCTGACTCAGCCTCCAATACGCCACGTGATGGATGCTAGGTACAGCGCTCATTTAATGGAAGGAAGGCTTTCCAAGTCTAACGAAATACTTGAGCATATAATTTCAGATCATCATTTATTTCAATCTTGTTGTGATAAGTATTGTGCCATACACAACGCTCCAAGACCTTTTGCATTAGTAGGTTATACATGCATAAATCAAGGGAGTGCAGACAAGACACCTTTCACCTTGAACCAACACGTAGCTTTGTCTCACCACTCACTTTTATTACTGGAACTTCTGAACTCTTATAATAAACTTTCACTCTACAACTAGACCGCCATGTTTTATCAAGGAACTCTCCAGGAGGGCATCTCTACGGCCGTCAGCCAGCAAAAGCTGGTCCTGTGCTTCGTTGCAGGTCCGTTTGTCATCATGGCAACCCGCACAATAGCTTACATGCATAGACGACACCGACGAGAGCACGCAGTGGGAAAACGAATTCCTGGCCGATGATACGGTAGGATTCGATGATCTGCAGAGGAATCTGGGCTAATCCACGGTGTAGCTGAGCAACCTATTTAAGGAACACGCCCTCCTCCTACGTCTGGAAGCGGGATCTGACGAAGCTGGTTATTTGGCCCAGATCTTCCCACTTCCGCGTACTCCCACGGTTGTTATCATTAAGAATGGCGAATTAAAGGAGTACATCACACCAGGGACTGGCAAGGAGGATTTCCTTCGGAGAGTTGGCACAGCTTTCAGCTCCGCAACTTCAGCGACGCCTCAGCCGGCGCCAGCACCAGCCCAAGTTACCCCTCCGCCTCAGCCAGTGACACCTACAGCGCCAGAACCGACACAAACAACTGTGTCTTCATCGACATCCGAAAATGTTCGTCGGATATTGGCCGAGAGGGCTACCAGACTGCAAGCGCAAAGGGAAGAGAATGAGCGCAAAGTCAAAGAAGAGCGCGCCAGGACCAAGGAGAGGGCTAAAGCCGAAGCCGAAGCTGGAATGAGCACTGACAACGCCCGGGCTCACAAGGCTGCCGAGGCAGTGAAGAAGAAGAAACAGCAGGACCAAGATGAGAGAGCTAGAATTCTCAAGCGAATTGAAGATGACAAGGCAGAACGACGCATGCGCGCAGAGGAGCGCGAAAAGCAAAGACGCGGCAGTATCAAAGCTGGTGATGTTGCAGCATCCTTGGTCAGCGCACCAGAAACCAAGCTGGCGGATTCGACAAAGACAGGTGTAATGACAGCTCTTCAAGTGCGCCTCTTTGACGGATCAACATTGAGATCGCGCTTCAAGACGAATGCGCCCCTCAAGGAGATTAGACAGTGGGTAGACGAGAACCGAAATGACGGAGCGCAGCCGTATACGTTCAAGCAGGTCCTTACGCCTCTACCAAACAAAAACATCGACGAAACAGAAGAGGACAAGGCCATCGGCGAGCTCGGTCTTTCCCCTTCATCGACACTGGTCCTCATCCCAGTCAAAAAGTACACGTCTGCCTACGATGATGACTCACAAGGTATTGTGTCAAGATTTATTGGCTTTATTCTCAGCATATTCTCCTGGATTTTCGGGCTTTTTGGAGCCGGCAACGAACGGGCACACCGTGAATCTGTCGGACCTACCAGCTCCCGGGAACGGTCCCGAATTCGGGAGTTCCAGAACCCGAGCGACCAAAGGGATCAACAGTTGTACAATGGAAATTCGGTAAGACTTGACATCACTGAATCACAAACTGCTTGCTAACACGGCAAAGCTGAATTTTGAACCACGACCGGAGGAGGAGAAAGACAGTTAGAGTTCCCAATTTGTGGGTTGAGTGAGATCTTGTTTGTATTATACAATTGGTTGTGCCGAGATGCAACAGTATTCTCACCGAGTCTCTATTAGCACGCACGCTGCCAGGCGATTTATCCCCGATGTTGTTTCCTTTCCCATAATGATATCAAGTTCTTTTATTCGTATTCTCCAACGCTTACTGGCCAGAAGCAGCCTGGCAAGCCTTGAGCTGCTCAAGGTACCAGTTGCAGATCTGCATGTTTCCGTTGTTGTCATCCAGGCACTTTGTGAAGTTCTGAGCGACACCGGCGCAGTTGTTCTGGTTCCAGGACTGCTCTTGAGGAGCGGCTTGAGCCTGGACGGGAGCAGCGGGCTCGGAGGAGCCACCAAACATGCCACCGATGGCGTGGCCTACTGAGGAACCGATAGCGACACCGCTAGGAGAGGTTAGTCAATTGTTCCAGACACAATGTAATCCGAAGCTCGGGTTTGCGCATATAACCCGAGCTCGAGCGCCAATTGTTGCATATTCAAAGGGAATGCTTACGCAGCAGTGCTGGCCATTTGGCCAAACAGTCCAGGGCCCTGGGAACCGGCAGCCTGAGGAGGCATGGCCTGGGCAGGAGGGTGAGCAGCGGGAGCAGCATGGGTGGCGGCAGGTCGAGTCTGCTGGGGCTTGGGAGCAGAAGCAGCGGCGGTAGGGCGCGAAGGAGCGCGGCCGACGGATCGTTGACGAGGCATTGTGAAGTGGTTGTGAGGGGTTGTGAGGGTATTTGTGAGGTTCGAGTTTGTTGGTGTATAATTTTGGTGAGGACAAAGTTCAAGATGGAGGGATGTTATGAGGAGAAGAATACCGCCGGCGACACGGATTTCGGAAGCTCGCGCTGACCAATTAGAAGAGGTAAATTTCAACGAGGGATGGAGAAGAACGATCGGTAGGGCCTCGGTAGAAGCATCTCCCCCAAAAGAACAGGGTTCAGAGATCCAGAGCACTCCAGGGCCTTCCGTTGGCAGCCGCTGAGGGAACTTTTTAGTGGATATCCATTAAATTGAGTCACGGGTCTGTTTAAGGCTGCCAAGGTACGCTTGATTACGACTACAGACCACGGAGATACCGGATACAAACGTTCAAAGTACAATGCAGTAAAGCAGTCTCGCTTTTGTCCTTGATTTCTGCTACTGATCAAACCCTATACTCCATTTTCATGCATCTCATAACGGTCGTTTACGGGGTGCATCTACCCATGTAACGGGGATACAAGCAAGCCTCTCGAACGGTCCAGAGCTTGAGCAGCCATGCCAGGAAACTAAAATTGTCAGCAAAGATCAAACATTGGATGGAAAAAACATACCGCTCAGCTCCCAAGCCGTATCCACCGTGGGGAGTAGATCCGTACTTGCGCTGGTCAGTGTACCAGAAGTAGCCTGTAGGATCGATACCCTCTCGCTTGTACCCAGCCATGAGTTCCTCATAGTCCCAAATTCTCATGCTGCCACCGACGATCTCGCCAACACCAGGCATCAGAACATCAACGGACTCGGTAACGCGGGGGTCATCCTTGGCCTTGGACATGTAGAACGACTTGATCTCGACAGGGAAGTGAGTAAGGAAGATGGGGCGGTTGATCTCGTCGGTCATCTTTCGCTCAGCAGCCTCGGCACTATTCCAGTTAGTTTGCGCATCTCTCAAGTACGGGGCACTTACATGTCGTCTCCGAAAGTGTGGTCGTTGCCCTCCTCGTTCTTGATGCCACGCTCTCGTAGCCAGTCAATGGCATCAGAGTAGCGCATGCGCAAGAATGGTCGGCTGGGCTTCTGGAAGTCGGGGTTGTACTTCTTGATGGCCTCGGCAGCGGTGGGGTTCTCGAGAGTCAGGTCAATAACACGGCAGATGACATGCTCGAGATGGTCGAGGAGGTTGTCGAAAGTGATAAAGTCCAACTCGGCCTCAACGTGAGAGTACTCAGAGAGCTGACCAGTTAGCTTGTTGACCAAGCACATTTTTGTAGGCAAGTACTTACATGACGGCGGGTAAGGGACTTTTCAGCACGGAAAGACTTCTCGATACAGTAGCAGTCGCCAAGAACGGGCAGGACAGTCTCGAGGTAAAGTTGACTGGACTGAGTCAAGTATGAGGTCTCGCCATAGTAGTCGAACTTGAAAAGAGTAGAGCCACCCTCGACTTGAGTCTGCACAAGAGCAGGAGGGCTGACCTTCTTGATATCCAACTCCTTGTAGACGGTGTGGAAGGCATCCTCGACAATATCGCGAACGAACATGACGGCGGCGGGCTTCTCGTGGCGGAGGGTGAGGTGGCGGAGGTTCATGAGAGTGTTGTTGTCACCATCGACAGGTACAATGTTGGTAAAAGCATCATCACCTCCGGGAGCCTTGGCGATGACTCGGAAGTAGTCTGCGCGGAGTTCGCGGTCGAGGGGAGCGTGGGCACCAGCAGGAACCTCCCAAAGCTCACCAATAATCTCAAGAGAGGTTTCTCGGGAGAGTGTAAGAGCATCGTAGGTTTTGGAAAGATCGCCAGAAAGGAGACACTGCATGTAGTTGACACCACGGCGCAGAGTGACAAAGATAAGACCACCCTGCTTGGCCACACGGTTGACACGGCCCTGAACGGACACACGCTTGACGCCCTCAGTAGGCTCATCCTTGCTCTTTCGGAGAGTTCCAATCACAGAAGAATCGGTCTGGTGGAGGCCAATCGAGACGGGCTCGGGCAGGGAAGGGTCGTTGGTGATCTTGATCTTCTTAGCCTCCTCAAGAACGGCAAGACGAGCAGCCTCATCCTGGGCATCCTTTTCAGCACGCTTAGCAGCGGCATCGAGCTTCTTCTTTTGTCCAGCAGCGTAGGCGACAGCCTTCTTCAGGGCTGACTTGGCAGCGGGCTTGTACTCCTCATCGTCCTTCTTCTTGACCTGGTACTCGGTCTCGGCGCCGTGGCGGAAGTAGGCCTCGAGGAGGGACTTGAAGGGGGCGGACTCGGTGCCCTGAATCTCGGGGAGATCGCTTCCGGCTTCTTCGTCGATATAAATGACCGCCATCTTGTTACAATTTCTATGTTGTCGATGCGAAAACAGATTTCGAGCCTTGGGTTGGAGGGGTTTGCCCCGCGATTGTACCTTGACTCACGATAATGGTGGGGTGAAAAAATATTAGTCACCTATCTAGAACCAATTGGTGTATGAGTTCACTAGAAGTTATGGATAGAATGAGGACGAGATAAGAGAATGGCAGAATGTTCTCTTATATTCAAATAAATCACCTTCATTTCGGGCTTGTAGGGTGACGGTCAATTGAGTCATAATCTGATCCGATGTACGGAATGACCAGTTTCACATGTAAACGTATCATGGAGCAAGTTGTGTTTCATAAAACTATTGATTCAAGATGACGGCTTTCTATAGAACATCAATTTCCCTCCAATCAAGTAAGTATTCCCAAACGCCATGCCCTGGTTAATTCACATCAGGAAGCCTTTAACCTGGCCTCCGATTATTTGAGCCTCGCGAGTCCCTTTAACCGTCCGGGTATCACTGTAACTCTGTTCAAAGCACCAAGTCCGCATGCCAGAGCTCAGCATGCCTGCCGATTTGGATTCTTTGCAACACCGCTCACCGGCATCGTTGCTCTGGGCTTAGTTCTTGGACTTGCTCTTCTTGCCTTTCTTTTGCTTCTTGCTTTTATCTTTTCCGTCGTCAGTAGAGCCTGACTTGGATGGAACAGGGGACGCTTCAGCTGGTCTCTTGCGGTTCTCAACAGACTTGAGGAGGGCCTTGGCCCGCTCCTCTGCAATTTTTTCAGCAAGCTTGTTGCTAATTGTCTTGTTATCGGCCTGATGACATGTTAGTATTGGATGTTGGCATATTGTGGGCTTTCGTACCAAATCAGCCTTTAGTATACGCGCTGCAGCCTCCTGGTTAACTGTGAGAGTTCGCGATTCTTCCGCCTCTGGAGTCTCAATATCCTTGATCTTGCCAAAGTATTGCTTAATTCGGCTGATTTCAGTGAGTACAAGTTGTGTTTGGGTATCAGAGCCCTCCAATTTGAGTGATGCTGTCGCGTCTGTTAGCTTGTTTGCGGCGCGATGAAATATTCAGAAAGGTTCAGAAACACTCACAAAACAAAAGAGACTCAATCGCAAATGCTGTCAGCGAGAAAAGCTTTGCCTTGTCCAACAGGGGCAATTCAGAGGCCAAGCCTTCGAGATTACCGAGTAAAGGTTCAAGGGTTTCCTCGAGATCATCGAGCTGATCGTCTAGCCGGTCCAGATCAGGCGTGATATCCTTGACGTCTGTCATTTTTATGTTGCGGATGAGTTGTGATATGCGAGGTTGAGATGATCAATCACGTCGCTGTCGCATGAAAGACTTCGCAGCGCAGAACTTGACATGAAGCCTAATGAGGACTAGTGATTTTCGCATTCATGAAGCGAGTAATATGTAACTAAGCGGTATTGCTCATGCTGAAGGCCCACTTGCGAGAACTCGTCATAGGTTCTGTCTACCTACCCAGATATCACTGATAAATCATATGGTTAGAATGAAAGTAAATAAATAATTAACCAGCTCAAAATAATTCAATAAGACAGGGTGACACTGGTTTCTGTTTCAAAGTCTTGCCTGTTGCACTACCAAGAACGGTATCGGAGTGGGCAATTGACCAATAACCATGTACCAAAATACATGAGCAGATCAGACCTGGTCCCTTGACCCGCCTCCTCTAATTGGTCACAGTCTAATTTTCTGTCAAGGGAAAAAACGGACTTCCCGCCGCTCGGTGCCATCATCTCGACATATCAAGCACCAATACATCACCACCTTCACTGCAACTCGCCTCCTCATCCCACTTCAACAAGACAACGATCAGTTTACTCACCGATAATAAAATCCACGGTTTCATACACAGCATCGATTTTTGTCTTACGAATCCGCGTACGCGTGTTGGCCTCATAATTTCTTCCACTTCGTAATCACACTTCACGACCCGAATACAACCGTCAAAGTGGCGATCCTCACTCAGTCGCGGGCGACGGCTCAAATAGCCAAAAGGTCGATCCGATGTCTTCAATATAGTCTTCGGACGAGCCATATGCGGCTCTTCGCTTCGGCAACAAACACAACACACATCAAAGAAGAGGCCGTTCCTCCAGAACTAAGCGGACCATCTCCCTCGCGACCATGGCAAACCTCTGAAAACAAGGCGTCAGTTACACCTACGTCAAATAATTCTTCACATTTCCACGTCCCGTCGGTCATCCTCCCAGCCGAGGCCGCAAAATCTGGACCTGTGCACAAAATTCATATATTGGGCGAAGATGTGAGATCGAGATTCATTGCCCACGCCTTGTGCAGTGTTTACGACTCCGTCGAGATGCTCCGCTTCCGAGATATGCCCAGACCGAGATATCGAAACGTCGAACAAGTACAGCCAGAACGAACAAGGAAATCCGCATATGCTGAGAGAAACGCAGCCATAGTCAAAGAGAATGAAGATAAGGGACAAGAGGCTGCACCGGCGTCTGATCGCTCACACATCGACGAGTTGATTGTCACTGGTCGTGGCTTTGAAGCTGTCAAGGCGATTGCTTCTGTTCAGAACAGGATTGATGACAAGACATCGGTATGCCTTTTAAACGAAGGTATTGGGGTCCTCGAAGAAGTCCGCAGGCTGATATTCGACGGAACGCAACCTGAACCAAACTTTTTCCTGGGACATATGAGCCACGCATTGGTCTTCAACCGGAATCGGGACTCCGTTAAGCAATTAAAGGCCGGGCGAACAATTCTGACCAGCGCCGACGCGGCCCTAAACGCACCAAAGGACTTGCATGTATCCCCCGATTGGGACGCTCCTCCTTTTATGCAATCACTAAGACACGCTGAATTGCTTCAGTCAAGTTACAGTACCTACGACCAATGGCTTCGGTTCAAACTACCTTCCCTCATGTTTACCGCTGCTGTTGAGCCCGTGTGCGTGCTTCTCGATTTGCCCTACAGCGGTCTAACGACCAATCGATCAGGGCAAAAGATGATGAATCAGCTGTTGGGAGAGATGGCTCTAGTGACAGAAAGTCTGCCAGAAGTCCAGAATTCACCAGATCTTATAAGATTCCTTCGCGGCGAAGGTCTCAAAAAGTTCTGCTATCGTCGTATCACAGGCAAGGCCAATGCCCCAAGTGAGCTTCTCATGCGCGTCAACAAGGGTCTTCAGACCGATATAAAATACCAAAACGGGTTCTTTTTGAATCGAGCTGTGGATCTTGGCATTCACACACCTACAAATAAGTTGATGGTGCACATGATCAAGGCAAGGCGACAAGAAGCAATGGAGAAGAGGAAAGCATATATACCAATAGAGGAAACATCGGCAGAGCAAATTAGGGAGAGGGTTCGGCGTCGGGGAATACCAAGGGGCAACCTCATATAGAACGGAACATAACGAATTGCATATTTGGTGTTTGGGTTAGCCTCTGAGGGTTTTGATTGTAGTATTTTAGTCTGTATGAATCTATTAAATACCGCCGTTATGATTCACACAGCTTTCGTGCATTGTGCCCAGCATTTGGTGGCTGGTACAACTTTAAACAAAACATTGCCTTCGGTGATGCTCAAAAGCATGATGTTTGAGGATGTTTGCTTACGTGATCAAATTGAGTGCCCCTCCACGGTTAACGAGTGCAAAGCGACCCCGCGACATCAGGCTGATCCTGACTTACAACACCATACGTAACCGGAAGCATGGATGACGCAGAGCTTGATCAGGTATAACAATCCAGTGCGCTCCGTTGAAACGACACTAATTTTGTTATAGATCCGAAAGGCTCGTCTAGAGCAGCTCAAGGCCCAAGGTGGCGGTAGCAGTGGAGGTGGTGGCTCCGGGCAAGAGCAGCAACAGCGCCAGTAAGGTTCCTTTCATTTCAGTCAGTATCGCGCTGACCCAGAACAGGCAACAGCAGCAAGACGATGCCCGCCAACACGTCCTCAACCAGATCCTTCACCCCGAAGCCGCCGACCGTCTGGGCCGCATCCGTCTCGTCAAGGAGTCGCGCGCCGCCGACATCGAGAACCGACTCATCACACTTGCCCAGACAGGCCAGCTGCGACAAAAGGTCACCGAGGCGCAGCTCAAGGAGCTTCTCAACGCCATGTCTGAGAGCAAGGAAGAGGAGAAGATTGTCGTGAGCAGGCGCAAGGCTTGGGATGACGATGATGATTTGGACTTGTAAGAGGTGCTTATGATACCATGGAATTGAAGGTCAGAGAAAATGAGGGATAGTGGGCGGCCTATTTGCATTTTGAGGAGGAAGTAAAATGATGGTGACATCGGTGCAGATATCGAGATCTGCCAATATTTCTAACGAATGGCTTATTTACGTTTCCAAGCGTATGACTATATACTTTATGTGTCAAAGGATCAATATCGACGCTTAATCCGGCATTTCCCAAGTTCGTTACAAGTACATTTTACACGAGAGGAAACAAGGAGTGCTATAGACCTTGTTCTCTGAGCTCCTTGAGCCTCTTTTTCTCTTCCTTTTCCCTCTTTCGGATGTCTCTCATATCAGGCGGTTGCTCTATGCCAAGCTCTTTCCTTACAATGTTCACATCTTCTTCAAGTCTCTCCTCCCAGAATACATTAATTATCTCTTTGCTTCGTGCTCCATTCTTGAGAGCCCATGGTAGATATGTCGAGGCAAATCGCTGTCTCTCGCTTCTCTTCATGGTAGCTGCCGCAAAGATACTCAGTCCTGTCATGGGGAGCAATGTATTGGCAAACTCGAATGCCTTTAAAGCAACTTCGCCCTCACGAACGATAGGGAGGCCCGTCAGGGCATGATAAAAGTCATGGCACTCACGATAGCGCTGCATAACATATGCGCACTCCTCGTTGTCGATGTAGCGTACTGAAGCTCGGGTATCGGGCGACACACCTTCTCGATCAAGCCACCCAACGTAAGCGCGACCAACACTGTTCTCAGGCATTGCGCGCAGTGCATCAAGAGATAGAGTCTTGGAGGATATTCGGGGTCGAGCTCGGAGAATGCGCCGGCCTGTTGGATCAGCGAGCATAGCGTCGCGCAAGCGATAAATGAAGTACGGTGTAGCTGTAGCTTCGCCCGTAGCAGCAATGAGGTCTGGGGGCAATTAGTCACGGAACAAATCAAGGATCCTTCTGAAGCGTACCGTGACGATAGGGATTGAAAAAGGACATAACACTAGCTCCAATGGCCAAGCCAGCCCGCTCAACCCTCGTCAGTGGTACATGGCCTTCATAAAGTGGTGGGGGGCGATTGCTAGTAAAGCTTCGTGAAGAGCATGATGCGCAATTCACAGCTCTCACAATAGTCCTTCCACCAACCGATCGCAGTTTTGGTAGTGATCTCTCCATCTGACAAAATTTCTGAGGATGATGGTGATGGTTCGATATTGATAGAGCTGCTGGATCTACGAATAGGCCGATCTCATGACTAAGCCGCACGTCAACGGCGAATCAGCGCTGAAGGAGTCACGGCACAACTCCTGACTATAAGTCTCTCGCAACGTCCTCATTACGAACTGGTTACTGGTAGTGTCGAATGCATACACCTCGGGTACAGGCATGAGACGCATTGTTGCTACTTGCGAGGATGTATCACATAGCGGTTTAGGTAGGGAGCCTTTCTGCTCCAGAGAGCTAGATGTTGAACAAAGCGAACCCATCTCCTTATACGCAACAGATGTAATTCAGTTTATGTTTGCGCATTGTTTTCCTTTAGCTCCCGATGGTTAACAAGCAAAGCTGGTTTCGTGACTGATTAGATAATATCGACGGCTATAGCTGCATGTTTCCGTTCTAGAGAGGCGATGAAGTTGCCCAGGCAGTACTTTTCCCACGTCACTGTTTTAACTGATGATTAATTAAAACCTGCCTAGCTATAGGAAAGCCGCATGTGAAGTCGGCGAATGGATATTTCGACGAGTGTTTGCTGATCTTTTTACCACATCTCCACGCCAACATTTTGGGGCCACCTTTTATTGATTTGGCATCTGGAAACTTCTAAAACTGTCAGACTGGCTTACTGTCTATGTTTCCTCAGGCTGTCTAATGCAAGATAGCCTCCCACGAGTCGTCCGATGCCCGTCAAGGGCTTCCTATGGCTTCACTGCAACAGGAGTTCCTTTCTGCCTACCATAAAAGTCAAGTAAGTGTCCGGAAGCGCTACTACAATAGTCATCGTGACTCTTTTTTGAAGAATAATACTGACACTTGCGTCAAGGTCCTTGTATTGTCTAGTTAAATAGACCCAGACCACATTACCCAAATCCTCAAGTTTGTCTTGTTCGACTATCATGAAGCAGCGTCAATCGCTTGTACACGGCCGCTAGGAGACAACGCCATCAGTGCTGCAGAGGGTGCAGCACGCCTCGTGTACATGACGGACGTGAGACTGCTTGAGCTGGCCAAGAGCGATGTTCTCTTCCAGGAATACGTACGTCTTGATTGGAAACATCTAGTCAAGTGCTAACATTTGCAATAGGGATGCATCGTCATTGACGAGGCACACAAAAGACGGTTACCAACAGATATCCTCCTAGCCTTGTTGAAGAGTGCTGTGGCCTATCGTCACGACCTCAAAGTGGTCGTCATGTCGGACACTGCGAATGCCAGCAAGTTCCTTGAATATTTCGAACAAGGAGCCCACTTCGCGATAACCTCCGACAGTTTCCAAGTTGACATCCGCTGGCTTACCGATCCCGATCCCAATTTTGTAGAGCTAGCCGTATACACCGCAAAGCATGTTCATGAAACAACCACAGACGGAGATATCCTCATGTTTCTGACAGGTACTGGCGAAATGAAGAGTGCCTGTGCTCAACTCAAAAATACCACGAAAGATCTCGATGTTCTTACTCTGTACTCCCATACCACAATTTCCCAACGGGATAATATCATCAAGAAATCTACTCGACGTCGGTGTATCATCACTGATAGCTCTCGAAAGGGGATCATTCCAATTGACGGCATAGTTTATGTGATCGGTATGTACATACTTCAAAGTCCTCGCATGACGACTAACCAAGCTTATTAGACTCCGGATTAGCAAGTGACACCCGATACAACCCCCGCGCCGGCCTTGAGATTCAGTCCGTGGAAGCTCGCTATCGATTCAGTCAAGCCGGAAGATCTGGTGCATGCTATCGTCACTACTCGAAGCGTGACTTTGACGAGGTTCTTCTTCCTACTACCCTGCCCCCAATTCTTGTCAGAGACCTGTCAGAACTTGTCCTACAATTAAAGGCCATGGGTATCAACGACGTGGCCAACTTTGACTTTGTCGACAAGCCCCATCCAGAGGTATTCCTCCGTGCACTTGAGGATTTGTATGCCATGGGCTACCTTACAAATGTTGGAGTCATCACTGAAAGGGGTCAAAAGGCTGCAAGACTTCCAGTACACCCGCTCTGGTATAATGCGTTGGAAAGAGCGCACGAGCTCGGTTGCAGCGATGAGCTGATAACTATTGCTGCTACAAAAAGCATCGACCACCGCATCTTTACTCGGCCCCTGCTACCAAACAAGCAGCAGACCTGGCACATCAACAATTCGCCTGCCCCGTGTCTGACCACATCACAGAACTCAATGCTTTCCACGCCTATCTCGGCACAGAAGCCTCGTCTGAACACTCCGATGCGCTGCAATTGTGGTGTTCAACCGTCTTTCTCAGTATGCAGGCTCTCGAAGTCGTCAAGAGGGTCCGTACAAAGCTAGTGGAATCTTTTGCAGAATTGTTTGGGGAGCCCCCCAAGAGAGCCAACTTTGAGAGTCGCGACTACGACCTGGGCATCCGCAAGGCACTAGCCTGGGCATTCGTCCATCTCGTGGCCTTTCGTGACCTCAAGGGTGGAAGCGATCAACACAGATTACTTCATTTCAACTGGCAGGCCGTGATACATCCTAGAAGTAGCCTCGTGGGTCTTGACCATCTGTGGATTGTGTATAACTCCTTTGTGTACTCCTACCATCAGTACCTTCAAACCGTCACCGCTATCGAATCTGGATGGTTAATCGTAAGTCCAGTCGTATATATTGATTGACAGAGCTCTAACGTACTCAGGGATCCAACAACTTTCGAGAGGAGAGCTGGAAGTTAAAACAAACAAAAAGGGGCAACATCTACAGAATGCCGTTGGCCAAAGCATCTTTTGACAAAGCTTGTAATGAACATAACGCCCAGGACTGAAGAACTGTGAACCCTGTATGACGAAATTCTTCTTGTAAGACTTTGTATAGAGTTGTTACATAAAATTAGGCTTGTCTTTCCATGTGCTACTTTCTCTGGATCCTTGATGGCAACGCGTTGCCCATACTATCCTCTTTCTAGTTAATCTCCATCCACAGACTTCTCTCCTGGCCAATATTCTCCCATGTCCTGATCTCTCTACTCGTGATGCTCACGGCGTGGACTCCCGTAACCTCGGACGTAAATCTAACACTTGAAGCAGCAGATCTTGTCCGGTAGTTTCTTTTAGGAACATATTTCCTGGCTTGTCTGCCAAGATTCTGCCACTCGCTGTATAGGCCATAGCCGCCCCAGCCAAGCCCTACACTCCGTGGGCGCCTATAAATGGGTATGTGACTGCGGCAAGTTCCTGAAGAATATTCGGAACCAGCATCAACAGGAGCGAGGAAGGTTGAAGAATGAGAAACGAAAGCCCGTGCCTTGTTGTCGTGTCCAAGAAGACGGCCAGGCTCCCAATACAGTGAGTACCCGGAGCCCTTTGCGCTCATCAAGGCTATAAATCTCGCCCTGTGGGGCGGTTCCTTTCCAACTTGTACTCTAGTTGTCATACCTGACATCTGAATACCTTTTGCAAACATCGGGGCCGTGTCACCGACAGGGTAGTCGACAGACCAGATGTCATACAACTTGTTCGTAGGTCGTGGATCTTTTGAGCTGTCAATTCTCTCTGGTAGGCCTGTGTAAAACCACTGCTGCCAGCCAAGTAGTTAACTAGGCTCGCCCCGTTGGACTCGTCACCTCAGGGTCGTTTGTGGGAAAACATTGTAGCCTCAGACGGTATACTTTTGTGCAATGAAAAGGTTAAGTTTTTGTAGACTGCCTTAGTAGTATTACTACCAAGGTGGTGGGTACTCGGAAAAGATGCAGTGCCAGCATGGTTACACACAGGTTTTTTAATGCAGTCCGTTAGTAGGCACTTCGTCGTAGTAAGTACATGGGATATTAAACGACAACTCGTATACCCCCTTATTGGGCAACAAAAACGTTACCCTCTAGATTTTGGGACCAAAATATGCAGTCTAGAAGTTCATCCAAGACGCATAAACTGACCTGCTTATACTGTTTCTTATGCTTCCCGAGGCGGACCTTTTTGGTGGTATAAGGACTTTGTCGACATCTCTTCCGGGTCGTGTGTTTCCAGGGGAGGAAAGTGCCAGCGTGTCGCGCCCTGATCCCTCTTCGAAGAGGAATATTTGTCGTTTTGATCAAATGTCTTGAGAGATTCAGGGGAGATCATCTCAAAATGGAGCCCGCCGTCGATGGCGTTTGGGAAGTACTTGTCGACCGAGCCAACCATTTCTTGAACTGCCAGTTTCCAGGATTCGTTGCTCCCCTCATGCCATTGTGTATAAACCAAGACAGTCGGAGTTCTTTTGCGGTGGCCGAAATGAATAGTCGTCTCCTCTTCGATGAGGCTGTTGCGCTTGAGTACACGAAGCACTCGTCGATAGATTGCATCTTGAATTAATGCAATGTGCGGAGGTAGCGGTCCCTCAGAGAATCCCAATGGGGAACTCGGAAGGGACGGCCAGGCCGCATGGTACTTGGTAGCGACGACGGGACGTAGACGTAATGTGAGATCCATTGTTTGGGGATGGTAAGAAAGATTGATGCGCGTGCGTGCATCAGGGGCTTGCGGGACGGATGCCTCTTTATATGTCTACAGAGTTTAGCTTATGAGTAACACCGACAACAGGGCTTAAGAAAATGATAAATCCATCTTAGAATTGGTCGAGTATCATCACGCCGAGTCACATACTTGAATCACGCCGAAACTTAAAACAAAACGCTCTGTTGACGCCGATGCCTGACCTTACTCCATAATTCTATGATACAATGAGCAGTTATCCCTTTCCTCAGTCTCTTCCACAACTTGGCCAATATTCATCCCAAACCTCGAGGAAAATGAAAATGTCACACGTCGAATTCCTAGTACTGAAGCATATTCCCAGCTTTTAAGTTACTGGCATTTGATTCCCGACGATTGGGTTCACAGCTGCTGTCCAGGGGCTATTCACCCCTCGGTCTTTTGGCTCCATGAGGGTTCCCCCAATCGCCACCGCCGCCCTGGTTCTGGTTGAAGCCAAACCCGGGGTTAAAGTTGGGTGGCATCCCTTGAAAGCCTGAATCATGTTAGTTGCTGCTGAATAAGTATTCAATGTGGTGACTTACCAGGCATACCATTGGGAGCCATCATGCCCATGCCCATGTTGCCGGGCATACCCATAGGCATCCCGCCCATTGGGTTCATGTTCATCATGCCACCTCCTCGACCACCCCGCATACCACCAGGACCCCCTCGCATGCCACCTCCCATCATTCCGCCGCGGTTGTTGAAGCCAAAATTACCGCCGCCTCCCATGGGTCCGTTGTAACCACCTCCCATGTTGTTGTTGTAACCTCCCCCCATGTGGTTGTTGAAATTACGATTGTAACCACCTTGGTTCATGCCGCCACGGTTGTAACCGCCCCTACCTCCTCTGAACCCACCTCCAGAGCCTCCAAAGTTGCCGCCCATGTTGTTGTTGCCGCGATCATTATAAGTAGAAGGCGCACGGTTTTGGTCCTTGCCCCTGGTAGGAGCGTCCTTGGGGAGAGTCTTGAAGGGGTTGATGTTAGGATTCCAATAGGCCAGTGTGACCTTTTTCTGAGCGCCTTGACTTTCAGCAAGAATCTGTTCGACACGGTGCTTGGTAGCTGTTGACGCTTGGGGGGAGTAGAATTCAATGTAAGCTTGTCTAAGAGAGGTCAGCCAACTCCATCATTCCTCAGTTGTACGAATTCCGCATACCCTTTGCTTTTACCATTAACCTTATGTTCGCTAAAAGTGATATCCTTGATTTCATCCTCGCAGCCAGCCTCCCGGGCCCAGCCTCGGATATCGTCATCCGTGTTCCACCAGTTAAGCTCTGAAATCATGAGCGATGTTGTGGCTGTTTGATCAACTGGTCGACCATCCTCCTCTTGTTTTCTCTTGGTCCCTTGTTGGGATCCGGATGCTTGGTGGTTGGAGTCATAGCTCTCGCGTGCATGGTTGTCCTGGGCATGGTGTTCGTCCATATTTTGGTCATCGTGACTATCTCGTCGATGATCCTCTTGGCGATAGTCCTGGTTACTGCCGTCGTTTTGCTGAGGGTCCTGCTGTTCGTCGCCGTAGATATCGATCTCGAAATCTTCTTCAGCCATTATGACAGATTCGGTGCACTGGGCACAGGTTAATGTCGTGCAGAAGGGACCTGGAGATAAACAGAGAGGGAATGATCAATGTGATAATTAGGCTGAGAAATACAAGAGTTGGCCTCTGGTCTTTACACATAAGTAATCAGCTATTGAACGTTCCATCGCCAACAAACATCGCCTCAAAACTCAGAGGCCTTTCGCGCCAGAGACAAGAAATGATTTGGACTGGAAGCTTGCAATACGTACACTCCGTGTAACAAGAATGGGGCCCTGATATAGGTATAGCCTCCTGATATGATGGTACTTGACTCAAAGATTCGATATTGAGGACGAAGCTCTGTGCTCGCAATCCTCGCTTCTAGCTCCTGATATATCTCGAGCGAGCGCTAAGATACAGATGGGGAGCAATGGGACAGAGGATGCCGTCAGCCCGATCAACCCTTCTTTCCTAACCTTCAGTTCGCCGATCGCTTGCGACCAAAGTCTTTGCCAAAGAGCGCCCGAGTTGCGTGACTTGTAGCACACTTTAAGCGATGCGATATCGAAAAGAAAGCGCCCGATCGATTCGCGTTGTCAACCGTGGCGGCCGTGGAACCAGGCTCTGTTAACTCGACTAAGCTTGGTCGCGAACGAAGTAAGCCGGTGAGTAAGACTGCCGTGATTAAATCGTGGTTAAACCGTGATGGAAATTCTGCAAGGTCAGTTACGGCTTCGCGATGGCAAGCAAAACGAAGATGAAAGAACTTGGAAAGAAGAGCTTCAAGTTTATTTTCTGGGGAGAAGAGCTTCACTGCAACAACCCGCGGAAGCTGGCGTCTACCTGGTAGCGCCTGCGCGTCTGGCCGTCCGGGGCCGGGACACCTGCAATTCAGTGGAGCCTGCAACATCTCAGGTCATCAACCGGAGAATCCTTCGGTCCGAACTCCAGGGTCTGGCCTTGTCCCAATTTCCAGTTTGTTAACACGTATGGAGATAGAGGCCAAGTGAGAGCTGTCCATTCATTAGCTACATAGAGGTCCCCTTTAAACATCAGCTCCAACCCTCCTTTCTACAACCCCCGCGACTTTGACTTTGACTCAATTCGACGACTACCTTCTCTTCACGCAACGTACTTTTAATATCTCCGTTTCTTCCACCATCCAAAATGTCCGACCAGGTTCAAGAGATTCTCGAGGTTCCCTCCGAGTTCGTCAGAGACGGTGTTCAATTCGTGCGACGATGCACTAAGCGTATGTTGATCCATTGCGCGCTGTCACTCTCCTATCCACTAACATCCTCTTCTACAGCCGACCAGAAGGAGTTCCTGCGACTCTGCCAAGCTGTTGGCGTTGGTTTCCTCATCATGGGCGCCGTCGGCTACGTTGTTAAGCTGGGTATGTGTTCAGACCCTCTCCGCTTGCCACAATTTCTAACACGATAATAGTGCACATTCCCCTTAACCACGCCCTCGTCGGAAGCGCATAAACGGTCACGCGATCGGCTGATGAGATTCTGGATGGCGACTTGATAATCCAAAAACCCGCAAAACGGGAACGAGGACAATCACACCTTTCTTGCTTGCGGGTATGCTTAACGGGGCGGAGTTACATGACATTATGGCGGGCACGCGACACACTTCTACGCTGAAATTCGAACGAGCGCCATAGGAGATGGGAAGGAGGATGTGCTTTCACGTCCAAGGCGCTGTTTGTACGGATTGAGAAACATCCAGTACGAAAAAGACGGCTACAGTGATTAATTGTACAATATATCCATTGTTATTTCTGCAATCTTGGCCTAGTCCATCCCATATGTCGAATTCTGATACAACTCGGGCTGTTCCTTCAAGACGTTACTAACGCTGTGGCCCATTGGAGGATCTCCCTCATCATCGATGTTTTCATTAAACGAGTGCAGCGAACATGTTCCTCTTGCCATGTTATAACCATTCCATGCAGAAGCTGATCCCGGGTTAGCTGGGGCATTGACAGAGACAGACAAACTTACCAACAAGGAGAGGAGCATTGGGGTGCCAGCTGGCATCACGAACACAAGTACTCCAATTACCTGGCTCATCAAAGTGATAGAAGCGATGTCGATTGTCCATAGGTCGTGTGCGCATCGTCGCTTTCTTGACATCGACCACTCCAGCCAATGTTGCGTCCATGTTCCAAATGTATACTTTACCGTCTGTACTTCCTGAGTAAACATATCTCGAGTTGGTACTCGTTGGAGGTGAAAAGTGGCACCGAATGAGAGTTCGAAGTACTTTATGACCTCGGAAAGTAACGATTGAGTTGTCGTGGGGATGTACGTCCCAGTCTTCATCGTCATAAACTCCCCCTCGGTAATCGAAACCGCTGGTATTGACGGTTCTTGTGGGGTCAAGCTCGGTGTATCGATCAGTAGACATAGCCATTCGAAGATCCCAAAGTTTCATGCTCTGATCTTTTCCGTTGCTGAGAATATATCGTCCATCGCCTTTGCTGTCGATATAAGTCAAGCCCTCAATGTGACCAACAAAAGCTCCAGCTTCTCGGTTATCGCCCATGCTTCGCCTATCCCACACTTTGATCGTCGTATCGTCAGAACCTGAGTAGAGGATATGCGGCGACATCTTGTCGGCAAAACACACAGCGTTCACATCATCTTGGTGTCCGCGGACATGATGCAAGACTGACCGTGACTCGATGTCATACACAACAATGGAAGCAGCACTTGTTCCAGCGACTAGCTCTCTTCCATCGCCAGAGAATCGAACAGACCAAATACCAAAGCCACGTCGTCCGTGCCACCCCTGCCGAGGCGGGCCATCGTCGAGATCCAGGGTATAAGGGTCGCCAGTATCATTTGGATCTGTAGGGGCTATTGAAACCATGGTCTGAATCGAAGTGTAAGCGAGCCATTTGTTGTCGGGACTCAGAGATGCATCGGTGAGCGTCCACTGGCCCCAAGGGTATGCAACTGTCTTGTAATGCTTCCAGTTGTATGGGCTCGAAGTATCGTACATTCGAACTTTGAAGTCTTGAGAACAGGCAAAGAAGAAGTTACCATCATCAGAAAACTGTCCAGAGTAGACCGGATCATCAAAATGAACAACCTTTTCCGCTCTCGTTTGTGGTAAAAGACCCTGAATAAGTGTTAGTCAACCTATTGATGTTTAAGCCTGTAACGAACCTGGTTGATGAGAGCGTTGTTCCGCGATCTATCTTCGCGGTTTCCCAAAGCCAGCTCCCGCTCCAACATTCGTGTAGCTAGACGCTTCTTAGCTCTGAGGTTGTAATCGTTTGCGCCAAACACTCCCGATCGCATAAGCTTTGTGCCTTGCTCACTGGGAACTTTTGGGAAACGATTAGGATCCTTGGGTGTCCGGTGTCTTCTAAAGGGCCAGTCCAAGAATTCTGCGTCGTCGTCTGCATTGTCTTGGAACAAAACACTGGTGAGATTTGGGTCCTGCATTAACGCAAGGAGTTGCCTTCTAGTCAACAGTCCAGTCCTAGCTCCAGCTTGAGTCACCACTATGTCAGTTATGTATTGCAGTAAGAGGAGGTTGTGAGGAATTACTTCGAACAATATTGAGAAGGCGTTGGGCACCAATTCCTCCTTCAATGTCATCGTCTTCCTCCTCCTCATCATCTTCCTCCTCTTCCTCATCTTCTTCGACGGGCTGATCCTCGTAATCTTCATCTTCACCCTCTTCCGGCTCATCCTCATCTGCCTCGAATTCATAGTACCATGCTGGTCCTTCTGATGATTCACGTGTGCTCTCATTACGGGTTTCTTCGTCACTTTGATCCGTTGCCACCGGCCGGGAGCTCCTCTCTTCTTCAAGAGGAGCCATGGTTGCCGTATGTGAGATTTGGCAGAGCTCGGTTCTGGGTGCGAGTCGGCAGAATGCTTGCTAAGCACGGCAGTTGTGAGGGGCGATACGATGACAATGAATGTCCGGTCTTATAAGAGAATAGCAGGGTAAATAATTCACTCAGTATACACAGATTTAAAATGATAGAGGTTCACAAGGTCACGAGTCGTTAACAAAATATCAATGATGCGATGAGCGAAACGCTCCAAATGCGATGCTGTTTGAGTGAAGTCAATGGAGGAGCTACCGAAGCTTGTGACGACATCGGCCGGAGATAAGACTTATTAAGGCCCGTGTCAGGCCTACCTACCCTGAACTTATTCTGGGGTTGAGTCTGGGTGAGTCTGTCACGGTACACAGCATTTACCGTGTTATCTGTCATTTTAACATTTCCAGCGTATGACAATAATATCACTGTGGACAATCATCTTACTTCTCGCTATTTGGGCTGATTGATCTCGACTTGATCAAGCTTCGTAGCAACTTACAGCTAATAAGTTCCTGGCTCCTTATAGTAATGACCATCGACGGGTCGAAACATACAATGACTGTACAAAGGTAATGCAGCCAAAATGGCAGGGAATCACCAAGATATTATACTTTTAGTGTCTCGAAAAGAAGGGTAACAGATGGGAGTTGGTTGGGACATTTTGTCTGCCGACAAGTGGTGAATCGATGCACATTTACCAGCCTCGACTAAGGTATTGTCCGATAAGGATAGAATGAAGACTTACAGCAAAGAGCATCTTTGACAAAGCTACTTGTAAATTTGATTCTCCAATATGTCTCTAGACCGACACCAGTAGACTGTGGTTTGAAATGATCATTGCATTCACAAAGATGGCCTCTATACTGGTGGTCCAGATGGAGAAGTGCATAGCCCAGAATTTCCTGTGGCCAAGACACAGTTGTTTTCATAACAAGAACACAGAGATAATTGTATCCGCTTGACCGTAGATACCTGATACATCCACTGGGTAGTAGCAGAAAGGTTAACCCTCCAAGCATTGGGATACAAAAATAAACAGCCTAGAGACTATAATCTTAGTAGCATATGCTGATCTACGCTCTCAATAGCCAATATTTCTGATACCCTGAGGCGTGTAAATGTTCCAAGAGATGATGATGAGCTTGGGATCCAGATTTCTGCCGATATCCGATACTTGGCGGCTTGGAATCAAGGCTTCAACGGAGTCCAAGATGCTGTATGCAGTGAAATGGTACAGTATTTTGTACACGGCCTCGTAAGTGTATGGATTCATGGTTATTGTATCAAGAAATCGGGTTTACCCGTGTTAAGCAAACGAAAGAATGGCATTGTTGCTCGGAAATGTCGGGCTTGGCAAACATTTTCCAGCATCTTGTAGTCCAAAGAAACTGGCAGGTTCGGACATTGCGAGCTTTGTGTCTGAGTTTATTAAATTTCTTTGCCCAAGTGCATTGGCCGTAATGCCTTTGAGGTCCATGCGTGTTGTTTGAAGATATTCGTATCTCTCACAAGATGTCATGGATAGGAAATCTTGATACCCAGAAGCTATCACAGTACGAGCCATGAATATATTAATTCGTAAGTCTTGTGTAATATAGACAGCATTTTCTATTAAACTTGCCCAAGCAGACTGTCGATTATTATTCACTTCATGTCTCGTGTTCTGTCATGAACTACCGTGAAGGACCCCCTGAAGCTTGGGTAAAAATACCTGGCGACTAAACGATCCAAGGCTTAGCGTGGCACAGCTGGGGCCACGTTGGCACTCTGCTAGGGCCTTCTCAGCAGGGTGAGACCCCTGTTGTATTTTAGCCCCGGGCTGCAGCCGCAAGAATCTAAGGGATGGGCCCGGTACCTCGTACGGAGCGGATCTTCCATTTCGATGCCCCCTATGTTCGAGACCAAACCAATTGGATCCAAAGCATTCGAATCATATTCCAACCCCAACATTCCTGATCAACCTCTCAACTCCCTTATTGTCTCTGATACTTGAGTGTTCAGCGTGTACAGAATAGCTACCTCGTCTATGCATTTGCACCTTGGTCATCTTTGCTAGAGACCTTGTATCTTTTCCTGTCTGGTGTCAGCATCGTCAACCTCCGCAAAGTCTATTCTGCCCACCTACGTTACGTTACACGCGACTTTGATCGTCGCAAAGTTACGGTTTCAGCTTTTTTTTCTAACTGATCGACCGTTGTATAACACCTCGAATTACCTACTCAGGTTGCGGCCACCATCGCCGGCAGTCCTCTTGAGACTTGTCGACTTTTCCATCGTCTTTCAATAGCAACAACCACAACTGCCCATCATGAAGATCCGAACCACGCATTCACCATTGATCCTCCTCCTTCTTCCCGCCTTGGCGAATGCGCTGTCCTCCCACGACGTTACCGACATACCTGGCCCTGTTGCCATTACAGAACAGACCGATGGCCTTCCTGAGGCTGGCGTGAAGCGTCATGATATCCCAACGAAAGACGCCCCTGTTGATGGCAGGGATGGAAAGCCTCACCATGGACCGTTCATCGAGACAGATGCCCATACGAAGCCAGCTGAAGTTTTACCTGATGTTGGATCTCCTGCCGCAGTTGGCTCTGGCCCTGCTACAGGTGCAGGTGCTGGAGCTGCTATTGTACCTGAAGCTGGAGCTGCAGCTGCAGTCAAGGTCGACGCCAGCTCTGAAGCTCTTCCCGAGCTCAAGGGCCGGCCAGTTGATCCTACTGTAGTCGATGGCGCAAAGATCCCCGAAACCAACGACGGCGTCATGTTCGACAAGGACCGAGTCCACGCTCAACAAGGCACCACCGGCACCGAAGGCGGTGTGACCGAACGATACAAAGCGCGAAAGTTGGAGGAGGATCTTGCAGGCGAGGAAACATTCAGAAAGCCTTCATCTCCCAAGGAGGCCCCTCCTCTGCCACACAGTGAAGAAGAGAAGATTCGTGCTTCTGGGGGAGACAAGACTGAGAAGATCGAGGATCAGACCAGCGGCGAAAAGGCGGAAGATGTGATTCCCAAGCCTGCGAAGCCCATCATCAGCAACGACGACGACCACGATTATACTGCAGGATTAGGGGTAAGCAAAAACTACACATTCAAATGCAACACCATGACTGACATCTACACAGAAGCCAGCTGATCTCCCTGACCGACCGTCCGGACAAAACAAACCTGTGCAAGATGCTACAAAGGCCCCACCAGTCGACCTGAGCCGAGGAACAACACACGATGGACACCACGATGATGAGAGCATCATCCAACCATTCCACTCTTTCGTTCTCTCCTTCACAATGATTCTTGTCTCTGAAGTTGGTGACAAGACCTTCTTGGTTGCAGCACTTATGGCTATGAAGCACGACCGCATGGTTGTCTTTACCGCTGCCTTTGGCGCCCTCCTTGTTATGACCGTACTTTCAGCTGTTTTGGGCCATGCAGTTCCTGCTTTGATCCCCAAGCGTGTGACTAGCTTCCTCGCTGCTGGCCTATTCTTTGTTTTCGGCGCGAAGCTGATGCGAGAGGGTATGCAGATGGACCCCAACGAGGGTGTCTCTGCGGAAATGCACGAGGTCGAACAAGAGCTTGCTGAGAAGGAGAAGGAAATGGGTCGTAAGAGGGGTGATTCCGTCTCCGCCTACACTCTTGAGATGGGCATGAATGGCAATGGCAACAGCAATGGCCGAAGGTCTCGACCTAGCGGCCGTCTCATGTCACCTCCTCGATCGCCTTCCCAGTCTCCTGTTAGGGACTCTCGCTCTGGCTCTGGTGCTGTTTCTAGCGTTGTGCAAGGTGCTACCAACCTTTGCTCTCTCCTACTTAGCCCTGCTTGGGTGCAGACCTTCATCATGACTTTCCTTGGTGAATGGGGTGACCGAAGCCAGATTGCTACTATTGCCATGGCTGCTGGTCAAGATTACTGGTGGGTAACTCTGGGTGCTACATGTGGTCATGCCATCTGCACTGGTGTTGCTGTCATTGGCGGTCGTGCCATCGCTGGTCGAGTCAGTCTGAAAGTTGGTAAGTCTACAATTTCTAACCTCATTCTCAAATCCAAATAACTAACGTTATCTCAGTCACTGTCGGTGGTGCCACTGCTTTCCTTGTTTTTGGCGTCATCTACCTCCTCGAGTCTCTTTACAGCTAGAGGTGAAACTTTTAAATGCACAAGTTTCTTTTCTCTTTAACAGACCGTGGTTTTCTCGCCTATCATCATCGGAGACCATTTGCCTATTTGATGTTTAACTCGTTGTAATTATTAACGGCCACTAAGATAAAACAAAAAAGGGATCGAGATTCCCGGCGTCCTCAACCGGGAGCAGATCATTTGTACATTACTTGGCTGAGACAGTCTCAGCCTCGCTCTTCAGTGCACATGGACACTGACCCCCTTGCCAAGATCTGGCTTGGGGGATATCGAGGGAACGAAATCGACGGAGATGCAAGGGAACGAAGGGAAGGATTGTTCATCATTTTGTATGACATGAAGGAGTCATAACCAACGGGGAATGGAAAGGGATGCCCATGTTCAATGTTTATATAAGCTATGATGGGTGGTAAATACGGGCTGCCATGGGGTATGGTCACGACGAAATATCAATGTACAATGAGTGTCAAGACACAGCTGGCCAAAATTAATGTCCCGGTTCGCAATCTTTCATAAACGTAAATGGCATTCATCAAGTCATCAAGCCATGGATTTGTATTGTAGCAAATTGCTATGGCTTTCTGCCATTCATTAACATTTGCTCAAGGTATATCCATCGGCTCATTCTCTACTCTACGAATGAACAGACGTCAATGCCTGTTCATAACCCCTTTAACATTCCCATAGCTAGCGTAGAACAAAACTTAGACAACCGCCTCCCGGACGGATAAAACTTCGACAAAGTCTCCCTTGGGAGATGTGGCATGATTTTCTAGACAGACGTTCTCTGCCCCCCCTTTTCTCTCCATAGCAAAGGCAGTAAAAATAACATAGCAAGAAATGGATGAAAAGCAAAGCAACTTGTCATCCTCGATTATCATAAGGGTCCAAAATCTCCAATGACAGGTATACAAGTGGTATCTGACACATCTGTTGCTCATCTACTCCGACAAGTAGTTACTCAATCAAACAAGCTTCGGTGACATTGAACTGTGGTTTCGAATTTATATGCTGGAAAAATGCGCTTCTTTCAAACGTTTCTGTCGTCATTCGTATAATCCCTCTCCATTAATCCATGGAGTTCTCGGTATCGCCTCTGACGCTTAATCCTCATCTTCTTCGTTGATCGGAGCAGGTGTTCGTCGCTCCGTACGCCTCTTAGGTCGTCTGTGGCGAGAACTGCTAATGTTGCTGGCCGAATCATCAGGCATAATATCGATATCGTCTAAAGCCCAGTCGTCATCACTGCCGGGTTCACGATCGTCGTCCCCAGCCCAAGCCGGTCGTTCGTAGCCTGAAGACTGCGAGTTGCCAGAGTTGGGACCTGAAAGCACATCAATACGACGGCGGTTCTGCAGGTTCTGCATCAAACCGGCTCCACGTTGACGTAGTGCGTTCCGGACGACCTCAGCCTTCTTGTGTAGTTTTTCAAAGGCGTCCTCCAAAGTCTCCATGCCCTTGTAAATCTCCCTTTCGATCTCTGCAATCGCCGCCATCTCCATCTCCTCGTCGTTGGAAACAGCCTGTCGGCTTCCGGGCATGCCAGTTGTGTTGACGCTAACGAACGAGGCTGGTGTTGTGCCTCGCGAGTAGACTGAGAAGGGAGTCGTGTTTCTCGAGCTGAATGAAGAGGAAGCTCGAGGTCCGGGGCTCATCGTTCGGGTGTTGTAGTAGGAGCTGGCTGGCGTAGGTCCCCGAGATTCAGAATGCGGTGTGTGGGGTTCATCGTCTGCTCCAGACCAAAGGAAGCCATCGAAGCGTCCAGAAACGAGAATCTCCCACTCAGAATTGTTGATGTTGGAAAGTGCAACCAAAAGATCATGAGTGTGTGGGTTCTTGACTAAGTATGTCGCCGATTCGGCATCCCGAGGAACTTGTTGCAATCGGTATAGTCGTTGCAGTGCAAGACCAGTCTTGATGAGGAAGTCTGTTCGAGGTCGGTGTCCTGGTGTGGGGGCGCGAACAGATGACTTTAACTCCTTGGATCCGGTCATGATAGCGTTAAAGTAAGGGCGGTCCTCGGGATCAAGGTTAGTTAGAATGGCGAAAGACAAGGTTTCGTCGTCAACATCTTGAGGGGGTGGTACTGGGGTTTCTCCAGTGTTAGACAACCATCGATCGACAGCAGTACGGACCTTCTTCGACTGGCGAAGGTAGTGCTCTCTAAATTCTTCCGCAATATCTGGATCCAGCTGGACCGGCGATGCAGGTCGAGGGGGCACGTCACCAGAAATTTCAGCGGCCTTGGTACCAACCTCGGCCAGATCAAAAGGAGGCCACTGTGGGAGTTCAATGCGGCCGCTCACCCACTCCAGAACATCGCCCCAGTTGAGGCCATCATGGATTTCGTGAGGGTTGTCACACATGACACATGTGCAACCATAAGGAGGGAGGTCGCGGGAGAAGACATTCTCGAGACGGTCCAGTAGTCTGCGAGCGACTGAACGGTGCCCAGTAGCGACAGCAATCGAGCCCTGCTTGTTGAGGACAGTGTTGTACTGATCCAGTAGGTTGTGAAATGGAGCAAAGAGAGTGTCCGTACCAACCAGGGGAGGGTTCGAAGGTCGTGTACCGTTTTGACGAGGTAGTACAGAGAGAAAGTTCTTGGGGGCCGTGTATGCAAGACCGCCGTTTTGAAGAAGGTAGTCCACTCGAGGCATGTCGTGGACATCAAGCGCCGGTGGTGGAGGCGGAGGTGGAGGGGCAATGCCAAAGGCAGACGCAGGCGTCGCCGTTTTGGAATGCAGGTTCGAGTCGACATCGTCAACGTCGATAACAGAGGGGGTCTCACGCTTGGTGTCGGGATACCCGTGAGGGAAGGGAGCTTGGGTAGGTGTTCTGGGAGATGAATCCTGAGCACTTGAGGGAGAGGATGGTCCATCTGCATCATACTTTCTGTGGCTTCGAGTAGAAGATGTTCGATGGACTGAACGATGCGAAGAACTAGAGGCCCGTGAATCAGAGCGTCGAATCTTTTCAGCAGAACGATGCGAAGATTTGACATAAGTAGCTTGACTCGAGGACCCTGATCGGCGACTAACACGGGAGCGCTCCTCGGTTCGTGATGCTGATCGAGAGTGAGATAGTCTCGACTTTGACTTTTTGAGGCCAGCCTCAGATGCTGAAGGCTCCTCTGTCGGGGTCTGAATGGTTGGGATGTCTTCTCTAGACAGATCGGCGTTTAACGTCTCTTCGTCGAATGAATCCTCTTTCGTGGATTCTTCGTCAGCTGGCTCGTTTGGCGTTTCCTCGTTCACAGCAGTCTTGTCCGCGTCCAAATCGGTTGGGGGAGGACTAGGTGGCGCATTCGGATTGGCATTGCCAGAATCCCTGCGGGCCTTGAGTTCCTCGGCGGTAGGAGGCTCTGGCGGTTCACGAGTAGGAGGTTTAAGTGATAGGGAATCGCGACTAACGATGGCCTCTTTGCTGTGTGCCTTGCTGAATGATGGGTAAGGCATGTTGATACGGTCAGAAAGAATGGAAGTGGCAGCTGTCGACGTTCTGATGTCGGAGCTACCTAAATCGCTGGTTGAAGCAGTGCGGTGGTGACGGCGAGGATGCTCATCACTGTCTCTATCCTTGCGATGGCGGTGGCGGCGACTAGATGTATGGGAAAGGTTGTCGCTGAGTTCACTGCCGAGCTTGCTCTTAGAGAGTCGAGATGTGCGATGTCGGCGACGTTCAGGGTCCTTATCCCTTTCTCGATCGTGGTCTCGGTCGCGATGGCTGCGTTCCTTTCGTTCGGATTTTGAGCGGCGAACCTTTTCCTTGTCTTGCGGTCTCTCATCTGCGGGGGCATCGACGTCTTGGTCCTTGGAGGACATGGTTGACCATGGAGCTACGGTGAAAGTATCGTGTGATGGTTGTTTAGCGGTTAATGTCGTTGTGGTCGATAATTCCAAACGGGTTCAAGAAAGCGGTCAAGAATAGTGGGCGCAGAGGGGAGTCGATAGTATTAACTCCTGCAGTAACGAAAAAAAAGGAATCAGGGTGATGCAAAGTGAAATTCAGGCTGCCGAGCGAGGGAAATAGCACTATGTTGGGCAGTCTTGGGATACAGCAAAGCAAAAGCGAATTCGTGAAGAGGGGATGGTTGTACTGTAGAAAGGTGAGGTGAGTTGCATGGAAGCTAAGCGCAGCCAGTGCGTGCCAGGTCTGGTTTGGTTGGTCCCTTCCCTGCAAGCGAAAGTCTCAGGTCAAATTCTGGTAGAATCAGGCACTAAGGCAGGAGAGAAGCTCTGTTTCTCACCGTTAGAAGCACGGTCGATAATATGTTACAAGCGATTAGGCAATTCCCTCAATGTTTTCTGTTTTAGGGTCCCCAACCTGCGATTTAACAAGTCGTCTAAAAGGGGATCGGAAAGCTTGGACTTTTTTGCATGGAGTTCAACGGTGATCAACTGAAACTGTAAAAGCCTACAAAGATGATGTCAACCTTGTGGGCGGCAGCAGACTGTGTATTGGCGTACAGACACCTGAAAAATAGCAATCATAGCAATCCCTCGCCCACACGGCCACCACGTATACGCAATCTTCACCAACACAGCCCCAGCTGTACAATATCTCGTACATGTCTGACTTTCCGTTCCTCAAACTTGCTTGTGGAGCCCGACAGTGTTCAACAAGGCCAATGCTGGGCACGGGCACAGGCACACCCCAGTCCAAGCCTGCATACCACAAAACTTGTCTCGAGTCTGACAAGGAAGAAAATATATGAGCAGTGAGCCTGTCTAGCTTGGTGCGAGCTGATCAGATTAATTCGTCTCTCAGAAGCCAGGATTCGTAGATACCCGTAACCACAGGGGACGAGACGGGAGGCTGGGCGTCATCGGGTGACGACCAGCCACCGTGAACATGTTAACCGCTGGACTCCCTGTAGAAGCATTTGGAAGCCAGGGTCAAGGCATGCGAACGTTTGACAGAGCATTGTAGCTGATAGTATTCCCAAAAGGTAAAAACCGACTTGTGCTAAATATAACATGACTCAAACATTGTAATCCAGGACTGCCACGCATCTATTCTCACTTCATGCCCGGCGGTGCTGCCCAATCCTTTGGCCGTCAAGATCCAACAATTGATTAAGCGCGCATATTGTCACGAGCTTTCTCCAGCATCCATTCACAGCCCAACACAACTGACAGCCATTCCATTGTTGGATGTGATAGGCTGATAAGTTTACAAGTCCACGTATCACTTGCATTGCATATTCTCGCTTCCGAAAGTAGTTTGATCATGCTCTTCATTCATAGTATCGGTATTAAATCTATCCCGACACGGCTCAACGCAATGCAATGCAGTTCATCACATTTGCCCATCTTTTCCTTATCCATCTCATTCAAAGTAACGCCAATTCCGTTTATCCTTGCGCTGTTATTTGCAAAAGTTTTGTAGAGCAACAAACCTCCTACTTAAATCAGTAGGCAGGCGTAGCTAGCGGGTATCTCCCTCGGCTGATCCCCGAGATAAATCGTCAAAAATCATCGCTTACAGGCGGTCGAGAAGACCGTTGCTCTCGAGGAGCAGAACAATCTGATGCACAATAGAGCGGACGTTCTGCTTCTCGAGGTCGACAACGAGGTCAGGCTTGGCAGGAGCCTCGTAGGGGTCGTCGACACCAGTGAAGTTCTTAATCTCACCGTTGCGAGCAGCAGCGTAGACACCCTTGCGGTCAGTCTTCTCACAGTACTCAAGGGGAGTAGCAACGTGAACAAGGAAGAAGGGACCGGACTTCTCGACGAGGTCACGGGCAGCCTTGCGAGCATCCTCGAAGGGAGCGATAGGGGCAGCGATGACAGCGGCACCGGCCTTGGTCAGCTCGGAGGCGACGAAAGCAATGCGCTGGATGTTGAGGTCGCGGTCCTTGCGGGTGAAGCCAAGCTCGGGAGAGAGCTCGTGTCGCACGTTCTCACCGAGCAACATGGAGACGGGACGACCACCACCCTGGTTGAGAGTTGCCTGGAGAGCACGGGCAATCTGGTCCTTTCCGCTGTTCTGGTAACCAGTCATGAAGACAGTGAAACCCTTCTCGGCAGGAAGAGGGTTCTCCTCGCGCAGAACCTTGACAACCTCGGGGTAAGAGAACCACTCGGGGATGTCCTTGCCTGTTCGGAGACGGTGTCGGAGCTCAGTACCGGAGATGTTGAGGGTGCGGGTACCCTCAGGGATCTCGTTGATGGGGAGGTACTCATCAGAGTCGGGGAGGTAGATCATGGCCTGGAACTCGACCATCTTGATGCCAAGCTCCTCCTGGTGCTCCTGGACGAGGACCTGAGCATCATAAGGACCGTAGTGGTCCTTGCCCTGCTTGTTCTTACCGGGACCGGCGTGGTCACGACCGACGATGAAGTGGGTAGCACCGTGGTTCTTGCGGATGATGGCGTGCCAGAGAGCCTCACGGGGACCACCCATTCGCATGGCGAGGGGCAGAAGAGCGAGGGCGGCCATGCCGTTGGGGTAACGGGGTAGGAGAGCCTTGTAGACACGGACACGGGTGAAGTGATCGATGTCACCGGGCTTGGTGAGACCAACGACGGGCTGGATGAGGACGTTGGCCTGTTGAGAGCGGGCAGCGCGGACCGTCAACTCACGGTGAGCACGGTGCATGGGGTTTCGGGTCTGGAAAGCGACGACCTTTTGCCAGCCGAGCTTGTTGAAGTGAGCGCGGAGCTCAGAGGGGGTGACTTGTAAATGTTAGATTTCTGATGAGCTCAGTGACAGTTGCGATTCTTACATCGAAGGTCGAGGAAGTCGTAGTGCTCCAGGCGGTTGATGGCCTCAAGCTTACCACCGACGTAGAACTCCTTGGCGGTGTCGAAGAGGTACTTGACACCGGGGTGAGTGTCGTCGTCGCTGCCAAAGACCTTCTTGGCCTCGTTGACCCTGTAGGCATCTGTTAGCTACCAATGACTTGTTGAGAGTCGAGGCTGGGGACCACGTACTTGTCAGGTCGGTAGATGTCCTCAATGGTCAGGATAGCGAGGTTTCGGTCGTCACGGAAGTCGCGGAGGGTGACGCGAGCACCAGCCTTGAGGCCGAGCTGGTCGATCTCAGCCTGGTTAACATCGAGGTTGATGGGCATGGAGAAGAGAGCGCCATCGGCGAGACGGTTGTTTTCAACAACGCTGGAAGAATTTGTCAGCTCATGAAACGATCAAGTGTAGATTTCGCATTGACTTACCCATTGTAATCCTTCTCGGTCAAGAAACCTGTAAAATTGGTGGTCAATTCCTATTCTCACTCATGATGCAAAAAACAATGTTCCTGTCGCAAACAGGCGCCGGCGATCGGAGATGCGGGGGCGGGGCACCGCAATTCGTCCATCAACGGTCCGCGCCATCCAGCGGCAAAAAGAGAAAAAAAGATCATCGTAATAAAATGTTGCGGCGCATACCTTCGATAGGAGAGAAACCACCGTTGAGGATCAGCTCAAGATCGCAAAGGTGTCGCTCGCTGAGTGTGAGAGCAGGAAGTTTCTGAGCCTCGGCCTCAAGCTCGGATTGACGAGGGAGATCGCGAGCGAAGAGGTCCTTTAGGACACCACCATGAGGAGTGTTGGCCATTGTGTTGTGAGGTATCTGGTATTATTCGTTTAAGACAAGGGAACAGACGGAGAACGAGAAGAATGGGAGAATGAACAGACGGAGAAGGAATTGGTTTGATTTTAAATCATCTTTCAGCGGGAATACAGAAAAGTACCTCGATCCTCATGCTCATCCACCTCGTCTTCATACATCCACCCTGTCATGATTAGTCCCTCCCCCATCCCTAGTCCAAACAACAATTACTGGGGTTGACTGGATAGGGAGGGGTGCAGCGTACATTTGCAGCGAGCAAGAGAACGAGTAAGAGAAGGAAAAAATTGCGTGTCCATTGGCAAAACGGACGAAATCGGCCACTGATCCAATTGCCTCCATGACATCGACCAAGTTCGCGGCCCTCACCGTCAGAAAGAGGAAAAAATGAATGGGGTTTGCGCTTTTAGCTCTCAATGACGTGCTCGGGACTTGAGGCTTATACATGCCGCCGAGGAACCTACAGACCAATCAAATATAGTATTATTGGACATGGTGACACTAGGGACAGTAGGTCGTCGGAGCATCGCTCTCGGGCGGCATGGACATGGGCAGCCTATTTGGGAAATCATGATGGAACATTTGAGTTCTCAAGTTTACTTACAGCGTTATACCAACAGGTCTTGTCGCGATTGCACCTTTGCACAACTTGTGAGCTCACCAGCCAACTCGCGCAGGTCCTGCAAGCTACGATTATGAAGCAGGACGCACAACATGGATCATCTTTTTCCTTTTCGGATTTCCCCCATGACCAACAATCAGTTCCTGGTACCTTGAAAACTCAACATAGGAGGTAGCAGTGGAATCTTCAACCGCTGCAGCTGCAGTAGGGGCCCTCTTTAACCCCCCATCTCTGCATCTCCGTATCCATCTTCATCACCAGGGAGGGTGCTGTAAGAATGCGAACAAGAGATCCTGCGGTCATGTTCCATGTTTCACGGCAGAAGCATCCATTCTTCATCCACATATAACCCACGTTCTATGCATTCATACCCACATCAGAGTCTGAGAATGAAGGAGCTGTCGCCTTTGGACTTTTGGTAGAGATTGCTGTGCCTGAAAGAAGCTGGCCTCTTTGTCTTACCCTGTCATGATACCTGCACTGTTATCTCCAGCACTTTGACGGGGTTTCCATCTCAAGTCTCTATCTAGAACCACCGTTTCTTGAACCCGGTCTTAATCCTCCGCAGCCTTGTATCTTAAACTGGTTGCTGGGGGTCCCGCACTGGGGCTTTGCGTTGCCCGAGTCAATATGTACGGCTGTCGGGCGATCGCCCGGCAAGTGGAAAGAGAAGAGACCCTCTTCCCCCCTCAGTCATGATGGATGAAATGTCTTTTCTTAGTAATCACGCAATTCTCTGACGTTGATGCGACACAGTTTTTTTCTGCTCTTTCAATCGGTTAGATGATCGACAAGGCCACGCAGATAGAAGGATTCTCGTGTTTGCCTATTTGCGTACTCCCCGTTCAATTATCTTATAGTGAATCGCCTCCCCGATCTGCCGGAGTACATGGACAGATAGGAATTGGGTGGTCAGATGCTGACCATCTGCGCTGTATCTACAGGCCGTTGACGTACTCGCTATTAGCATCTCCCCTGGCGATCAGGTCCCTGCCATTTAAATTTTGACCACCCTGCCACCCAATGTTTGAATGCTGAACTCTCGAATTCGTTTAGCATCCTGCAACGACTCGCAGAAAGTGCATCGGTTGCACATGTGGCACAAGTCAACGAGGATGGCTTCATTACAGAACGGCTTATTGATGTTGTATCTTCAATTATTGGAATCATTGATCCAGCACTAGTATATCGAACCCCAAGGACTCCAAGATATGCTCATTATGTTGCATTTAGTCGCCATTGATTGCCAAGGCCCGCTTTGCGATTTGGCTCCATTCGTCCACCCGGATCCAGTGGATGAGGAAGCCAAGAATCATTGCCACGGGGTTGACTTTGCTGCCGACGGTCCGAAAGTTGACCTTTGGACCGCTTAGTAAAATGGAAATATTTCATTCCTCATTGCTAAAGATACACTAGAAGAGATTGAACTGGCCGTCGCTTATTCCAAGAGTGATCCGATGCATCCACTGACTGGTTGTGTAGGTTAGTCTGGGATTAGACTCTTTACGACAGCACGAATGTTGAGAGAGAATACGGTAGAGTTTCTACAGCCCAGGTTCCAGGAGGAGTGTTACGGTGATATTTTATAGCGAAATTAATGATTGTACCAGGGAGGTAGGCAATTACGAGAGAGTTCACAAGAGAGTTGTGATTAGAAAGCATCTTGACAGCCGAAGACAAGGTCCAATAATGGCGCATTTCCCGCCATATCTACGAGTCGACTTGTAAATTACATATCCGATTTTACACAGAAAAGTTAAACAAGATGCAGTACCACCGTCATTTAGAAGTGATGCGCTTGATTTCGGCAGTATAAGGAGTCTTTATTGCCTGTGCATAGTAGCGGATACATTAAAATAATGAATTCACAACGAGCCGCTGTTGTCGGTTGATCAAACTTGGTCTCCCCGAGCTTCCCCAATCAGAAAAGTCCTCAAGTCGCCAAGTTCCAACAAAGCTATCGCAATCGCTGGAGACTCGACACGTGGGAAGGACAATTCCCCGCCTCTTGAATTTTGGCAGCTGTTGGCCAACCAATTCAAGCCCACTCCTCGATGGTGGCGCAATGAGCAAACAGGGCGAACAAAACTTGAGTCGTGTTGCATTGACTGCCGAAAAAAGGATTTTATCGCGTGAGTTTCGCTCTGTATACAAGCGAGTGTATCTCCTATTGAAACGTAATCAAGAAGGCATTTGAGCGAGATGATTAATTTAACAGCAATAATTACTTATCAGTCGCCTGTGGTCGAGACCATGTCGTGATGGGGAAATATACCCAAAAGCGATAGTTGTTTTCGTAAATGGGAAGGCGCCATCTGTATAAGTTAGTCTGGGTTGTTGTACCTTACCTCGTAAGGTAGTATTGCGACGACTTGCCTCTCCAAATTTAGGAACTTGCCCAGAAATTCTCCAAGACCCGAATACCAACCTTCCTTGTTTCTTTGCATATTGAATTTGCACTTGTCATCATCATCATCCTTCTCGTTATCCCGAACGATATTGCTCTTGTCAAATTGAGTTGAATAAACCGTCTCGCACGCCTCAACTGTCATAACCTACTCCGTACAATTAATCCGTCATGAATTGACAACCCATCGACTCCTTCCCCTAATTAACCCCCCTGCAGCTGCCAACCCGTCAACCTTAAATTCCCGTCGCGAAGTCGCCGATCTTTAGTGGCTTCTCCCAGCCGCTGCGCCACTATTGTGTCTTGGAGGTTACACCTACGTCAAACAAACACGAGATTTTGCATTGGCACAAAGAACACCAAGGTTTAATCTCCCGTTACTCGGTGTCTCTCGTCTCCTCTCTTGTAATAACCCTCGGATGATCAACCGTCTATAACGCCCGGTTTACGCTTCGCGACGACCTCTTACCGCCAGTATTAGCGGCTTGCGTAGCCGGTCAACTAAATACGCACCAAGAACATCAATTCTGAGACCTGCATTTCAACCTTAATGTCCAAATCGGCCGATCTCCCACCGCCAAACGCTCTAGCCTCAACACACGCTCCCTTCAACTGTTCAGCATCATAGTCGATATCAGATAGCGGCATCTGCATCGTAGTATCTGCCCTGGCGGGCTCGCCCGCATTCCGCCTCTTCCGAACCCCTTACCACTACTTCCCGATCGTCGAAATGTTTGCGACTCGCCGGCCCTTGACAATATTGTCATGCTTCTTCGCTGTCTTGGGGACCATTCCGACTGCACACGCCCAAAACAAGATATTCATCAACGGAACGGGCTCCGATGGCGTATTTCACGACCGTTTGGACGTTAGCAGGACCCCTTCGCTTTACACAGGCGACTTCGACGACTGTTTGAACGATGGAAGTCTATTCAACGTGACTGGCTTCGACACGGCATACTACTCTGATAACCTCACAGTGTCATTCCATTTGTACGGAAGCTCCAACATCCGCCGGGAAAATGTCATGAGTATGTTGTTAAACCCTGCCCTTTCGGACCATGCTGACCAGACAAAGTGCATCTCTCTATTGAGGTTTATGGGGAGGAGCGTTTCAACAAGACATACGATCCATGCGCGGAAAACGTCACAAGCCTTTGTCCACTCGAGGCCGGAAAACCCATTGAAGCCTACATTACTACTTCAATTTCAGCTGGTGACATTGCTGGTATTCCCTCAATCGCACTGAATATTCCTGATATGGAAGGTTTCTCCCGTCTACGGATCTTTGCCAACTCAACACAAACCGAAATCGGGTGCCTCCAGGCGACCATGAGTAACGGCAGGACCTTTTCACAGCCACAAATTGTTGGAACGATTCTTGGAGTTTTTACCGTATTTGCAGTCCTGGCCTCGTTTGCAACTGCTATCTATGGTGTACAAATTCCGCACATGAGAATGCACTATGCCCACTCGTTTTCGATCTTGATCATTTTCGAGACATTCCAGTCCATCTTTTTCTCAGGAGCGCTGTCTGTCAACTGGCCCGCTTTGCTTCCTGCTTGGTGGAGCAACTTTGCTTGGACTGCCGGCATGTTCGCGAGCAACAGCATGATCGAAGCTATCAGCCCCTTCGCCGGTGTCACAGGTAATGCAAGCCAGGTTGGTTCCGCAGGATCGATCCCTATCAACAACGGAGGTGGACTGGCGCAACAGATTTTCGGCAGAAGTCTCAAGAGTAGGGCAATTGTTCAGCAAGACGGTATCCTCCAGGCCCTCGCCCGCCGAAACGACTTCAACTCAAGCAATCCGTATGACTACAGTTGGGCTGGAGGACCCCGAAACCCAGGAATGCCACTGCCAGGTGACTATTCTGGCTTTCCTGGAGTGTTATCCGTACTCGGCATCCCTCGCAACGACGCATTCATTATCGGTCTTATTTGGTTCCTCGTCGCCTTGGCAGCTGTTGTTCTGTTTCTGGCATTTTCCAAGCTCATATTGGAAGTATGTGCCAAGTGCAAACTGACAAAATCGGATGGCTTCGATTACTTCCGTTCCCACTGGCTTGGATATATGGTCGCTGGCCTGCTCCGAACTCTCTTCATTGCATTTTTTGTCATGACGACTCTTGCAATGTTCCAATTCTCGATCAAAGCACCATCAGGCCCAACTGCAATCGCCGCCGTCATCTTCATCATGTTTATGGGATTTGCCGGGCTTACAGCCTATGCTTGTTCCGCAAGATTGCGTGAAGGCAAATATGAGGTGGTGTCTGACACTCTTCGCTTCGAGCAAGGCAAGATTTGGAAGAAGGTCCCATTTGTTGCGACAACTCTCGAAAGTTCGATTGGCGAGGAAGAACAGGCACAAAAGCCACGTCTATTTGCCAGTTTTCCCATCCGACGGATCAGGTTTGTTGACAAAGACCCCGAAAGACCCAAAGTCCACCAAGATGAACCATATATCAAACGCTTCGGGTGGCTCTCGGCTCGATACCGAACCGCTCGCTGGTGGTTTTTCACAGTTTACTTGGCGTATCAGTTTGTGCGCGCTTGTTTTATTGGTGGCGGTCGTGCAAGCCCCCTGGCCCAAGTCTACGGTCTCTTCATATTCGAGATCATTGCTCTGACCATTATCATCAAGCTTAAGCCCTTTGAGGGCTCCCGTAACACAACGGCGGCCATCTGGCTACTGTCGATATCCAAGATTGTTACGACTGGTCTTTCCATCGCGTTCTTAAGAACTTTGGACCTGAGCCGCGTTGCAGCGACAGCTATTGGCATGATCATCCTGGTGGTTCAGTGCTTCCTTGCTGCAGCTATCTTGGTTCTCATAGTGCTTGGCATGATGTCTACATGGATGTCCTTATCTCGCAACCGTGAGGATTTCCCCGAAAAGATCGACGATATTCGCGTCCGATATTTCGAGCACATGGAGGATAGAGCAGGCACCTCCAAGCCCAAGGAAGATGAAGTGGATGAGCTTGCAGAGCTATCCCAGTCCATCTTCAGTGTGAGCAATGTGCGGCGTAACACCCAAAACAATGCGATCCCAACAGTGCAAAGCACAAGGTCGCAAGTCCCATCTCATCCTGCACACCCACTCAACCGACCGCGCCGAGCAAACAGTGCTGGTTCTCGTCACTCGGTCAACAGTCTGCCTCGGAGTGGGCGCACCCACCGTGCTTCATGGAGTGCAAAGGACTTCGCAGAGTGGGATGCTGATATGAATAGGGGCGACACCTCCCGGATCAGTCGCATACGAAGCAGCTCTATGCGTATGCAAGCATCAAAGTACTCTGTGAGTCGGCCGCCGATGACACCGACTCGAGAATCTGCAGAGTTCCCTCGCATGAATGTGAGCACAGTAGACAAAGACGCGATTGTTCAAGACAAAATCGAGGAGAATGTAACCATCCCAAAGAGAAGGAAGAGAACCGTAAGCTGGGCAGACCAAAGCTCGATATGCGAAGAGCCCTCCGAAGAGGCCCCAGCCAATGACGCGAAGAACGACAAGCCGTTGGAAAAGATTGACTCGACAGGTGGTCGAGATGAAGCGAGCACACCAAAACCCGAACAATAATTGTCGCATATCTGCTATGGAGATTCTGGATTTGACCATGCAAGTCGATGTACCGTCTGCTTGCATTTATTACGACCCTTACGTATTTGTTTTTGCACTTAGCCGGATTCCCCCCTCTCGCCAGTCAGTGGCTCAGCTGCTGGGCGTTGAACGTATGCATTTTTAAATCCCAAGCATGTTGCCGTCTTCCTGCAGGGACAGGGAGCGGTTTGCGAGTTTTGTTTTCTTGATTGGAGTATATTGAGATGTGGTATGAAAACACGCAGAGACTAGATCCTTCTCAGCAATGATGTCTGGAGTTTTTATAAAGGGGAAACTCAGATTGAGAGCACACGGCATAGATAGTTAATTTGATCATTTCATGACACATGCATGCGTATGGATAGACAAGTTAAAGTTAAGATTCCAAATGCTGTATAGCACAAGCCTTATCACGAAACTCAGTAGTCGACAATGGCGTGTTGCACGGTCATCTCCATGTCTAACAGAGAGAAGATGACCGTGTATTTGAGTAGCTATAAATAAATGGTGGACTGCGTACATGATATCACTTCATTAGGTTCTCATCGATATTTTGTTGAATAGTCGTATCCTATAGATGCGAGAGTTCGGACTCTCCGATGTCGCACGCTTTAAAGCTTCAAGCAACTGAGGCGTTGCAGCCTTATATGTCGATGGACATATTTGTGACGTACTTTGCCAACTGCGAACCCCTCGCGATGTGTTCGTTTGACTGTTAAATCCCCAAACGCAGCTTCAACTGCTATTCTATATAAAACAAACAGTCATCCACTGTCTATGCCCTCATCCAAAAGAGCCGCTCGTTTTCAGCTAATATTTGTTGCGTTCACTCTTTTTCTGCTCTACAAACGTCGTGTTAATGACAGAAGCCGTCAATGAAGCGTTTGAGGTCTCTCATTGCTCCTTCTCTATGAGTGAGCACCTTTTCTTCAAGGATCCCGTTACGACTGACGATTCCTTCCGCTACCACTGTCAACATTTCTTCGAGTATCAGCTCATAGGTACTTTCGCAAGCAGAAGACCCATTACTACACAGTTTGATACCTCTTCATCGCTAGCCACCAATAATGTCTGATGCCCACGACAAGTACGGGGATGGTCAGCCCCTGAGCGAAGAGACCCGCGAGGATCTCCGTCGCATGACCCTAGGTCTCACTGACCAGAAGACCATCGACACCCTTACCCGAGTTGGGATGGTGGCCAAGTTCAGACGACAGAGCTCACGTACCTTGCGCGAAGCTGACAAGGTCGAGAAGAAGACCGGAGACGGCCAGGAGAAGGCCATCGCCGAAACTGTCGACAAGCACTTCTCTCAGGACGATGTCAACGATGGAGGAACCGGGTCCGACAAGGACAAGGACAAGAAGCACATCTAAGTCTTCCCGAGCATGTGAAACTCGCCACCTGAACCTTTGAGCCTTGACAAGACTGCCCTAGAGGTGCGATAGAGTGATTGATTGTCATGTATCACCCATACTGACAGTGCATTAGATACCCCTGTTCTAAGAGAACCTATCAATCGGCTATCAAAGCATACGATCGGATACAGACACTGAGTTTCTTTCTCCAACAGGACCAACAGGAACCGGGAAGGATACGGACATGTACCGCGGAGGATCGGAATACCATCTGTGACTTTATGAGGGCGTGGATCAATTACTTTTCGGACACTGGGCTTTGTCTTTCTTCCTTTTGTTTTGCAAGGCGTACGGAACAGGGCCTCTTTCTTTGCTTCTTACTTCATCGGTCACGTCAATAGGTGCAGAAGAGGATAATGTAGCCCCAAGGAATACGGAAATAACAGCGGCATCTATCCGCTCAGGCGGGTTGCATGGAACCGATACTGATTTAGTGATGAACGTAAATGTTCGATCACTCTTAGTGTTGATATAGCCCAAGAGTGCCCTAATGATTTAGTCTGGATTGCTTCAAGTCCCTTTTCTTTTGCTACCCACCTGCCGCTGTAACAATCTCTTTCTTCCTTGTATGGAATTGCCAGGGTGACAGTGAAGTCGTGACCCTTCTGTGCCTACCTGCATTAGTGTGGGCAAACAACCGAACACCCTGCACGCCTGTTTGCATTATTAGAGCCTGACGTTCAAGTGATGGCATTTCGAAAAAGTCAGATCATATTTCTCTATCGTGGTTCCAATCATCAAGAGCATAGAGGCGGTTCTGTGCAGCTGCATGGAGCAAGAAAAGGAGAAACCAAGCTGACGATCACAACAGACATGTTGCCTCGGGTAAGACAGATCGTGTTCCGCTGCGTTACGCTGTGTCGCTGGCAGAGGTTCCTGCAGCCAACAGAGGCCATGGCATTGTGCCTGTTTCCTGTTTCCTGTCACTCGTTCACTGCCAACTGTGCTGCGTCTCTTCGGTCTGGGGAACTAAAGCAGCAGCTCTAGGGACACCAATGAGAGCGGAAAGACGTCTCTCCGCACTGGCAGAAGAATGATGTTATCTATACCCTGCGAACCCATGCAATATTGGTTGTCTTGAGTTGATTAACTGACATTCAAGGTCGTAGCCAACGAATTGCCTGTCAGCATACAGGGGACCCATGTTAGACCAACCCGCATCCTGCAATGCAACACGTCTTGGCAGGCTACGCTGGCTCGGACCAAACTTGCCCGTCCGTTGTTCCCGTTCAGCAGCGCCGCATGGGCGCCTGTTCGCGATTTGAGGCCCCAAGTCAAGCACATGAAGTGAGGCGGTCTAACTCAAGTGGGAGAAGCTGCAATGTAGCGAAACGCCACTGTTAGACCTCAATCCTGTATCCAGGCATGGTGGTGTGCAAGGGTCTAGTACGGATGACATGACAGTGACCCTGTTTCCTTATCTCTACTAGTTAGACGGGTTCTATCGTATCGATCTCGCGTCCAAGGATCTGGATCACAGATAATTCGCTCTTGGATCGATCTATAGCGAATAGACCCATCGAGAGCATTGGCTTGTTCGTGCGAGCGAGCTATGGGATGAGACAGAGCCCACAAAATCCTCGATCGTTTTCTCCGACTTGAGATCCGTCAAGGGTCTTTTTTGTACCCTGTCACTTGACGACTAATCGGAGTGGCTGCAGTTGGATCGAGAAACATAACTGCTGATACTAATGTCCTGTTGTTGTAGTTCACACCCACTGCACAAGCGGAGTCTACCGGATCAGTTCATAATATCTAATGCCTGCTTTGATATTGCACACAATATGTACTGCACAGTATTACAGCAACTGATCTGCTCTATCCTCGCGCGGGCAATGGCAGGGTCGTGCTCGCTTATGCCAAACGGCAACGAGTTGACCTGCAGAGTCTCATGCATTGTAATAATAAGACATCTGCACATGTCCGTGGCTGGATGCGGAATTCTGCGTCGTCGAGAGACCAACTCTGAGACATGAAGGTATCATCTCAGAGCTTGCTTTTTCTTGCCAACACGATGACAAGCATACACCGTTGCGGTTTTGAACCAAGACGACGGATACGACATAAGAAAAGCAAAATCACAGGCCATGCAGCAGGGGAGTAAATCCCTGAAGGAATGATGGACATCGACTGCACCATACGTTTGATCTTTCCAGCATCGCAAACCAGAAGGTGAAGACATACTTGCTTCTTCTCGACCGACTGCACCCTACTGTCGTATTCAAAATGTACCGGGGAAGCAGGCGGCAGATACTAACGTGACAAGACAAGAGTGGCGGCGCCATCAACAAACGCTCGAGGGATCCTACAGACAAGCTGTTTGTTGCCGTCCGCGGAAACGGAAAGGTGAGCTGCATATTGAGCCATAGTCCAGCCTTGACTGATGATTGTCTGAGGCTGAAACGTAGTAGAATAGACAGGTGTAACTTGGAGGTAAGATTGCCGTTTACTCAAAGTGTACAGCCAGAGAGCTGGCCTTTCTGGGTCAGCAACCCATCAGACAATGTAACAAAGTGTTATCTTGTTGTGCTGAACCATCTCTGGTGTTACCACTGAATCCGTCTCCTATAGTTGATGATACGCAAAATACGGCTGGATATTACATGGCTGCGAGGATGAGTTGGCTTCATGTTATCTTCCAGTACACCCATTCGGACCTGGACATCTCCCCGCGATCCCCCTCTGACTTCAACCCTGCCGGTACACCTAGCAACATCTTAATACTGGTCCCGAGCCATATAACGTACTCTCACTCTCTAGTTCTTCGTACAGGTTCTTCACAGTGACGCATATTAGTCCTGGCATGTCTCCTGCAACGGTGACATTCGTCCCCCATGCCACAGTCTCAAATTGCCGTACTTGTAGCATTCAAGCTCGTATTGAATGGTCTCTGATGAGTGTGCGCAGCATGTCGCCGGGCTTTTGATAACCGCTCTTGGCTTCCTTCTTCCCTCAAACTTGTAGCAACATGCCAGGTTGCATTGATTGATGATTGTAAGGAAGCTGGGGTTCAATGCCTCTGGGGCACTGTGTTGAGGCAGAAACTGAGGTAACAGAGCTCGTGTTAGGTAATGTCAGAATAGGGGTCAATAGTAATATGGTGGCGCTTTACACCTTCAAAGAGTGAAACCAAGAGAGCAACCAGAAGAGGGGTTATCATAGGAATCAAATTTCTGAACGAATATACAAGTGGTGGACTTCTGTGCTAACAGGATCCCCTCAACAGTAGGTCAAGGGAATCCCGGTATACATCGTGCCAAAGCTCCGTCCGTAAGGTCCTTCCACCATTAGACCGCTTGCAATTGTTCAGCGTCGCGTCTCGGCCTGCTTCTCCTTCATCCAAAGCCGCTCCTCGCCGACATACCGACCAGTAACTCCCTTTCAATCTGTGTTTGGAGATACCGGTGCTTGTTTACGACCTACTCGGGGGTAGAGTAAGGTCCGTCCATAAGACTATGAACTTTGATCTTGATCCGACGTCCATCCATGTACCAAGTTACCGTTTGGATCCCGTGTCCTAGGAAATATGTTGCATCATGTGGGCATAAAAGTGTTGATATGGGCAATGAACGAGGTGATAGTGATGGCTGAGGTGACTGTCCAAGCATCAGCTTGACACTTGCCATTGTTGCAGCCAAATAGTCGAGGGCATCGTGTTTTCGGAATGAGAGACGTCCAGCAGCATTTCTTTGGCTCGGGGGAGCATACTAACGCCAGACAAAGAATCCGGGGCGGCTCGTCGTCTGGAAGAGGATGTAGATAAATCGAACACTCCCGTTCCCCTGGAATTCAAACCCCATTTCGTTCAAGTGAATGATGGTGCGTGGATCCCAATCGTGAGCAACCCTATCCTTACTCCCACGTGGAAGTAAATCGATCATGGCGTTGCTGTCGCTCAAAGGCACGAGAAGCGCCGTAGAGTTCCTCCCTGGCCATAGTGCACTGCCCCTCTGTAGCCTGAAAACTTCGGATCGGAAGTTTGGTCTGTGAAGGTCGGTGATGAAAAGGCCAGAATGGGCAGCCCACCTGGCGAGAGGTCCACCCTACAATATCTAGTTAACCAATGTCTCAATGAGACGTAGAAGCCAAGACTTGCTATGCCATGGATTACTCTATCGCTGAGTTCTTCGCATAACTTATTCAGACCGTACGAATACAGATTCAGTTGCCCCCCCGATGGTGTCAAAGTGAGGACCTCCACCCTGGCTTTCTCTTGCAAAGCCTTGATGTCATCGCGGAATCGGTATAATTCGTAGCGTGGTTCTTGAGACATGGTTTTGGGAACACTGAGCAACAATCGTCGAGGTTGAGAGAACGCTGGCTACAATACTGGAATGCTAGACTGGGTGGCAGGAATAGACTGAGAAAGGCAAAAGTTGTAAGGCAAGCGTCGAGTATGTGAAGAGAGTGCGGACGGGAATAGCGCCTTTTATGCATCATACATGATAAGATATTAATTAAGTGATGGTACGCACAAACGCCGGGTTGCTCACCTGAAGCAGCAGCTTTGGTTTGCTTCAACATGGGTAGTATTGGTAACCCATGATGTGCAAAGCGGCAAGGCGCCTGGGGTGAGCCCAGTCGGTATATTTGCCCGATACTGTGCATCTGACTTAGAGGGCTCCCTCGATAAGCATTGCATTGCATTGCAGTAGTACTATTGTTTGCTTATTCCACCCCGCGGCAGCCCGGACCCTTGTGCCGTGGGCCACCAGATGTCTCAGTGCCTCGCTTATAAATGAGGCAGACGGGAGTCTTGGCGCAAATGGATGCTTGTAGAGGCGATTCCAACGTCAACGTTGGAGACAAGCGTAGTGGAGGTAGATTCTTCTTGCTGTGATTTGCTCATCAGCGTAACCGGGGTGTCAAAGATGTTTGCTGTAGACCCTTGCCAATGCTTCATGGGTGCTGATCAGCAACGGGCGAGCTGCACTCAGCCGTTGTGCATGAGGAGGCTTGCGTGATGTGTCTGCCATCTTCCGAAGTACAAGAAGAATTGGGAGAGGCGCATGCTCAGCTCGTTTGTGATTGCCTGGTCATACATATGCCGCATTCCGTCTGCGAAGCACCTCCTTAGCTTTCCTGACAGAAAGCTCGACTGCTGAGGGTATAGGAGACAAAATTAGCAGGTCAGCATATACCATTCAAAATCGGACTGTGGTGTCATTTATTTTGTGCGCCTGGAAGCTCAGAGGTAAGCATTTCTAATGCCACTGGGCTTTGCAGAGTCTGGATTCCACATCAAGACACGGCTGCAGTACCCATGCATGCATGTGCAAACGGAACCGTCACATTTCCGAGCCAATGCGGTTAATTCAATTTGGGGTATGACGAGAGCCGTACTATCTCGAGGGAGCACGGTGTCGGTGGTATTGACGGTTGGGTTGTCTGCAGTTCCTTTCAATATCATACCACCGTTAAAACTCATGGATGCGGTGAATTTTCCGAAAATAACCAGGACGCGTAGCGAGGATGGAAGAGCCTCAACCAATTGGCTAGCTATACCCTGCTTTTCACAGGCCTCAGTCGTGGAACATATGAGTATAGTCTTGTACATATACTGAATTTGTATAGCGTCACACCGGCAAAGGCAGCGTGGATGCAGAGAACAAAATCTTGGGTTTGGTTGCTCAGTGGCCTCTAGGAGATGATTTGAGTAGTTTTGCGACATTGCTGTAATAGCCCTGAACTCCTCCGTACTTTTGTAACACCGCATGCATGTCGATTTCTTCAACACCTTTTGTGTTTCTGCGGCCAACCAAGCCTGTGTTCCTAGTACTTGGAATCCTCAACATTTCTGTCTCAACGTCCCATCCACAGTCCTCTGCAATTTGTGCAACCCAATCGACCAACGATGCAAACATACTCTTCGGCTTGGACTTGTCGCGTGGTGGAGGGGCTCGCCACCTGTCGCCCGTGAGATTGTGACTACAACACGGGATTGAGATAAAGGGACACTGGGATATAGCGGCAAGTATGGGTGTCCACGGTGTGAGTTCGTCGGCATGGTTCGAAATGATGAATGTGCCTTTCGGGAAGGTGCCATCGTGAACATCTTTGGGGTCGATGGCCTTTGTGTTCGCATCGGGTGCTTCCACGGGTATTATGCTAGGGAGTAGGAGCAGTCTTTGGAGAGATTTTCCAGAGGGCGAGCCTGAGAATGAGGAGTTGTACTGAGACCATGACTTGCGTTCGCGGGCGTCAAAGCCCCAGCCATTATATCCTTCAAGCTTCAGAATATGTACTAACAGACCGTTTCCGCAGCCGATGTCCACGAAGCCAGGGAAATCTATACCTCTGTACATATCTCGCCACAGTTCGATCAGAAACGCGGCTATACCTAGATCCTCAAATACGTGTTTTGCAGGATCAGTGGTCTCGAGCCAGGATTGCACCAGAGACCTGGCGTATTTGTTCTTGAGTTCAGAATACTTGTCCTGGAACCGCTCTCTGGGAACAACCACGTCGTGGTTAACCCTCTTGATGTATCCTGCAGCCGTGCCGTGCCCATGCTTATGGATGGTTTGAAGTAAGTGATAAGCGATTCTGCCAAGTTTGACTTGGTCAACTTCTTCACCGTCTTCTTTGTCAAAAAGTAAGAAGTGGACGGATACGGTGCCTGTCTCTGTGACTTGATCCCATTCGTGAAGTTGACAGATGCCTTTGACCTTGGGGTGATAAAAAGGCAGCTTTGTTGCAGAAGGTGCGTGTGGCATATACAAGACAAGAGATCGCATCAAACCAGTTTGCCCTCCAGAGTCTACTTCTCCTGTTCCAGGACGGGAATGGTAAAACGAGCATGTCTGATCCAAGGGGGCATCACGAAGGGTGTTTCGCGGTATCAGCCGACGCACTATTGTTCTTTGACGACTGAATCCCTCAAAGTCTCGAGTACGGGGGCTATCCTCGGTGATTTTGACGTCTGCAGGAACAGCAGTGTGACTGCTCTCATCATGGATGACATCTGCACGGAAGAGCCATTTAGAGTTGAGGTTTGGATTCTCAACAAGATTGAGCATAATCTCGTCAAAGTGCCGAGTCTCAAATGTGCATGCGTGGCGGCACATGGGTATCCAGCTTGCTTCGCCGCATCGTTCACGGAGCAAGGGCAGCGATCCTGAAGGGTATTCCTCAGGCTCAAATGGAGCCTTCTTCCGATTTTCCATTCTCAGTCAATAACCGTGGGCGGAAGATTTGCCGATCGGCCGGATGTGCAGGCTAGAACGATGGCCTATACGAAGATTTGATAGTGGTGAGACTGTTCTCTGGAACGAGGCATGCAGCGCCGCAGGTCGATGCGCGTCCACGTTTGCGGTGATAGCCACCGTTGTAATTCACTCGAAGTTGAGTTGGGTTCAAGGCGCTCGAGTATGAACAAGTCAGCAGTTGGTCTCGTCCATAGAGGCAAAGGAAAAGATGTATCTGAGTCGTTCCTTTGTTGAAACGAGACTACCCAGCTGTCAGACCCTAGCAAGGCAGCTGAAGCCCTAAAGTCTCGGATCCGGCAAGTAATCCGATCCAGGGTCCGGGGACTAAAACTAAACGCCAGTGAATTGTATCAGATTACGTTGAAAACATTCCGCTTCTAGACCTGGGGAAGACCAAGATAAAGTGGTACCTGGTTGAGAAAACTTGGGTTAGGTTGCTAACGTGCCTCCTTGTAGCTACCCTAGGTAGCCTCCTACCCTATCTTTCGAGCTTTCCGGCTTGCGATACTTGCTATATATTGTCTATTACATGACTCATATTTGGTCATGTATAACATTCTAACAGAACTATTATTCGACTTTAGTTGGTATGCCGAAATAGTATTTTCACGTAATATTGGTAGGTAGGCAAGCATTATGATTCCTATCCATCCACTGGGCAGCAACACACAACCATTTAAAAGACCATAGACGGCCGCGATTCCTTGCCAAGGTGGGTCAATTTTAAGTTTCAACCTTCGGAACCCAGGACTTTCAACACAGCCCTGTTGCTGTCGCCCTGTTATTGCATCATCAGTCTAGATATTCATACCTGCGTCAGGTACTATGTAGCAAGGCAAATAGCTGATTGCGGCACTGGGATCAGGAAGAAAACGAAAACAAGGCAATAAACATCCTTTGAACCTGTAGGTTCTCATGTTCTACGAGAAAAGAGTCATTTCTTGCCATGGTTATTCCTTGGTATCACCAGTAGACATGTACCCAGGTAATGTCATGGTGCTGGACCCTGACTCTTTCTGCGTCACAAGGAAGGTTCGGGTGACTGGCCGATGCGATGGCTGGGTGTAAGCGTCAGCTTCACGCCGCAGTTTTCAGGCGAGCAAGGAACGCAGAGGCCAATGCCATCAAATATCACGATGCAATACAGAGTATGGCATGGAATGATACGATACAGCCGTTTGTCTGTCTCTCCTGGAATACGGGTCGGCTTAAAAGTGCAGTGCTGCGAGGTACCCGCCAGAGCCTTGCCCGTCGGGAAGCTCAGATGGCCCAAATAATTAATGTATACCCAACTTGAGGATAAGACATTTGCCGTTTTCGACGGCTTCTCCGAAACGGGAAAACAAGATTAAGTAGCGGCTGAAAGTTGGTCTTCGATTGGATGGATCAGGCATCGATGTGATTTGGCCAACACTCTTGTGTGAGACACTGATACTGATGCTGGGAGCTTCACTGGGCACTCGGAAGACTGAATAAGGCTGGCTGCAGGGACCTGATATGTATGTTAGTAGCTTGATACAGACAGATGCCTACAGAGCAACGGCGCGGCGAGTAGAAAGAGTGCACCAGAGTCCTTGATATTAGATTAGTAGTTTGTTGCTATTTTCAAGTCAGTATTGCTGCCCGTTGCTGTGTTCCTGCCCGTGTTACCTCTGCCGCCCAGCCACTGACTGTGTGGTTGAAAGCCCCAATCATGGATGACAGTGGATGGCTGCCGAAATCATTTCACAAGGCTTTCTGCCTGACACGTTAGGCAGGAGCCGCTCTCACCGTGCTTCCCTCCTTCCGCCCTCCCACCAAAGCCTAAAAGGACTTACTCATCTTTGCCCCTCCCCCCTTCTACCAAACTCCCATTCCCTTTCTTCTCCCTACAACGTCACCAACACAAATACCCGCAAACTCCCAAAGACTTTGCATCCCGCAAACCGTCGCAAGACATATTCATCCCTCGTATAACCAAACCAGTACTCAACACCTACACAGCGAGGCGCTATTCTAGCCAGCGGTCGCTGAACACATCCCCAACCCTTTTACAAAACCCATTTCCCAAGGTCACCCCAGTACCTCCGAGTTTATGTCCATCGAAAATCTCAAGACCTACGGTAAGTCTCTTGTGCTGCTCTTACGAGGAATACCCTCTTTCCCTTGACACGACCGCCTTTTGCTTGCGCTGGTCGCTTCTCCCCCCTGGATTGAATCCCGGCGTCTTATCGTCCTGTACCTGCATTTGTTGGTGTTAAGCCACATGTCAATTCCCCACCCGACCGCCATGCCAATCAATCAACAAATCTCAAGAACACGATAGCTAACTACCTCGCTCATTAGACCCCTTCGCCGAAGCCGACGAGGACACCGGAGAAACCAAGCAGACGCAGAATTATATCCATATACGCATTCAGCGTAAGTTGCCTACCCACATCACCCCGGCCGCTGTCGCCCTCGAACCGCACTACACCGCAATTTCACCAGAGGTTGCTGGGAAGGTTATGTGAATCGATGTCACAGCTGTTGGTGGAATCTTCATGCTAGCGCACACTGCTAACAGGTTTACAGAGCGTAATGGACGTAAGACTTTGACCACTGTTCAGGGTCTCCCCAAGAAATTTGACCAGAAGAAGATTCTCAAGGTCATCAAGAAGAAGTTTGGTAAGCGACACGTCTGCCGGTCCCTCCCGTTCAAGCTAACACGAGATAGCCTGCAATGGCACCATCGTCAACGACTCTGAGATGGGAGAGGTGATCCAGCTCCAGGGTGATCAGCGTAAAGATGTTCAGGATTTTCTTGTCGATAAGAAGGAAGGCCTCGAGCTAGATGCCAAGACCATCAAGGTCCACGGTTTCTAAAGCTCTGCATGCCCCGTCGTCCTGTCAGTCGCCGTTCCCGGGCGTCTTGACGTAGAGGGACAGGGATGCATGGCCACCTCGGCTTGTGCCTTTTCCGGACGTGTTCTCTTGCTCTTGCAACAGACACACCGAGGCTCGGCTCCGATTACTCTAGGACGACGGGCATCCACTCAGGGCGACCTTTTGCTCCTGGTGGCTTTTTGGAAGAGTATTATTCTATGCAGCACGTTTTGATGCGGGTAGAGAAACCGTTATCGACATCTACCTCGCTCATGTGCACGAGGACGGGGCTACGGGCAAAGCATATGTTTATTATCAAACACGGCTTGTCAGTCACTCGTTAGTCAGATATGTCTACATGGGCAAGCCCCGCAGTAGTCTCAGGCAAATACAATGTCGATTCCGAATTCGAATGTGTCTCAAAGTTAATGTGAATATGTATGATTGTATCCTGGTTTACGTCGCATTTGACGTCAGGTTCCACCTTCCCAGGTGGGACAACTGGGTTATGATAACCGAAATTCCAACTGCTTTCCTCATGACTTTTTGAACCACATGTCGCCAGAGCCACGTAGACGAAGCGCTTCGTACCAAAGCCCAAACAGCTGCGGGTGGGAATAGTCCAATCGGGTGTAGATAGTACAAAGAAAAGGCATACGATAGTGGCTACAAATCAACCGCTTATTCGCCATATTGCCTCTGTAAGTAGAGTGCTGCTGGCTGCACAGGAGCGCAGATACACCTAGCGTGGCATGTGCTACAAGTCGCCGTGTTGTTCAACGCTCCCCCTGACCTGGGCGACAACGCGCGATGCCTCATCCCATGCGCGCCGTCCGTTGGTTACTATCGGCATCTGAGGGTATTCGGGCGTAAACTGGTGCATATGCGCCAGTAGAGTCACCATACTAAAGAAACTGGCTATGGAAAAAACGTTGACAGATGTCGACGTCTCCTTGCGGATATTGATCTTCTGATGGGTAATGTGGTACATCACGGTGAGAGTCTGCGGCGTAGCTTGTCAGTGAATCCGTCCGTTAATTGCGGTGAATGCCCCATGTGTCGCGTGTGCGGGGGTGGGAGATCGTACAGTAGCTATACCAATCCAGCCTGGGAGGAAGAGGCGGGGATCTTCAAAACCACCCGCGGCGGAGAGAACGACCTGGGTGAGATAGGCGTTGCAGATGTTTGTTGTGAGAAGTCGGACCATGGTCGCTTGAGGAGTATAGTTGATGAGCCTGTGTGTTGGTCAATATGGTGTTGTGTCGCGAGACCAATCTAGCTGGACGTGTCAAGGAACCCAACCGTACCATCTGGACATTAAACAGTCTGTAAAGAAGAACGAAAGATAACCCGATGCAAAACACTACACCAACATATCAGCACAGCTCTTTTGCCTGACGCATCTTGTCCTACGCACCCATATCGTTGCAAGGCCAGTTTCAGTCAGGGCGTACCGCGCATCTTGCTCGACACTCATAGCCACAGATCCTCCTGTCGTCGAAGGGACAACAACGACTATTTCCGGCCCTGGCAAGATTCGCAATAGCAACTGAACAGCGGAAGGCAGTCCCCACCACAACGCTGGCAGGATGGAGATCAGCCGCAGAGCAAAGAGCCAAGGATGCCATGGTGTAGGAACATTGAGAACGACAGCTACCCGAGGCTGAAGGAGAGACGGGTGCACGGGAGGGACGTCATCCGAAGAAGCTATCGTCGTCGTGGGCGGCGGGGGGGATTTGATCGAGTTCGAAGTCACGGATGTAAGCGGTTGTGGAAGATGGCCGGTGGAAGAGCCCCGACGAACGGGGGGAGGATTGCCCATCTCACGTCTGACGTTTCAGGCCATCTGTAATGATACAAAAAAGTTAACAGTGTGGGAGAATTGGAAGAGAAGGAAAGAGGCGAGAGAAGTCGGGTAGACGCAAGGGCGGGGGTAAGCTACCTAGAACAAGGACTACACAGTAGTAGCTATTGGCGATGCGATGGCGTCAAAGAGGACTTGGAAGCTGCCTGCCTCCAGATTGAACTGAGCGCCTAACAGGGGTCGTGGGGGGGAAGTACGCCAAGACTTCTCGCCAAGTGGGAACACAGAGCCAATTTGGACGTGGCCGCAGGTTATCAAAATCTTGGGTGAAGTCAACTGAAAAGACAAAATTATGGAGCCGATCTGTGCTACCGTGAAGGACACGCTTCGGTTGACTTATTTTTGTAGCCCCAAGCTTAGGAGCCATCTTTTTTGGCCCTCCCTAGCGCGACCAGGTAGTGGACACCATCACGCCCCATGGGTTAGGGTTAAGATGAAGCATGGATGGGCATTTCATCTGCTCGTGTATCAAATTGGATGTGACATCGACGCAAGTATGGGAATGGGAAGTTTGCAGGTTTCTGGAACATCCCGTGGTAACTCTCATGGTGAGATAGCTGGAAACATGCCATGCCCATACTTGCGACGTTTGCGAATGGCATCCAATTCTCTTTGACACTAACTTGTCTTTCTGTGCTTGACCTGACCGTTTTCCTTGCTGCAGCTGATATCCACCTTGCCACGTACATCCAAGCGACCCTGAACTCCTGGATATCGCTGACAGATAACGCCACAAATGATAAATCCTTTTCCTATCACATAAACAGTCTATCTTTTGTTCTTCATCGCTAGCTCGCATAGGAGCAAGAATCGACGACATGTCTTGAACGTTTTGGAGGCGCGTTGCTGTGGTCTTGCGAAGCTTCAGGTGAGATACTCTCGAGACGAGAACGTTTCTTGCTTTCGCTTCTCTGCAATCTGCCATATTCACTTGTCGATGAGGTACATGATGAGGCGACGTTAGTACCCTGGTAGTCGCTCTCGTCACTGTCGGTTTCCGTGAGCACATCACCCCCCAGAGCCAGACGCGCTGCTGAACATGAAATCCCAAGGTCCTTTTCGATCAATGTTATTTGTTGCTGTATCCATTGTAAAAGTTTCTGATGTCTCTGAGCTCCGGCTCTTGCCTCTCTGTATCTCGACGTGGTATCTCGATATTTCCTGATCGTATCGACTCGACACTGAAGACGATCGAATGCCTCAATGGCAGAGTCAAGCTTAGCCTGGGCTTCAAATAGCTTACGCTGAGCTTTGGCACCCCTCAGAGATGGATCTAACGAATCCCTTTCTGCTAAGAGAACATCTGAGCTGGCAGCTTCAACAGCTTGTCTTAAACTCGTTCGCTCGTCATCATACAAAGATGTACACTGAACAGCCTCCACCAAATCTTGGCTTTCGTGAGAACGTAACACTTTGGAGTCAACGACAGTTTGCCAAGCATCTTCGTAGTTTTGATGATACCGCTTATACCACGAGTATCTTTTGCACTCAGATAGCTCAAAGCATAAATACTCAAGCCACTGTGATATTGCATCCTGGTCTTTCGTATCTTGCTTCATATGAAGCGCTGCAGATAACGATTGTTTGCACAGTCGTCGAGCACATCGTGTTGAGTATTCACCAAATGTATCCGAGTTTTGTCGCACCCTCTTTTGATAGCGGCAGAACAGATTCCACCTTTCTAGCTGCCGTTCAAACACCATCCATTGTTCTTTCTCCGACCCACTAGGATCATGTCTCCAATACTGAAGAAGCTCCTGGTAGTTGCCTGGGTTCCTCACGACTTGATCGATGAGCGTCCTTGGGTACCAGGGGCGTCCCCCAGCTTCAACTAGCAAGTCGTAGAACCTCTTTTCACTTTCAACGTCATTGATTTGTTGTTCTTCGAGTGACGCTGTGCAATGAAGTTGGGATTGTGGACAGGGTCTTCCCGCATTGGTGTTGGACTCAAGATCCGAAGTCCACAACTGAAGGATATCCATGTAGCTACCAGATTTATCAACCGGGCGTACTACATTGGAAATGTCTGGTAAACGGTCGCAATATAGAACCCTGTTGGGTCGTTAGGAAGTGATCTGGCCAGGTAGAGATGAGTGTGAGCGATAGGGTGTCGTACTGTAGACCATCTTCCATCCAACGAGTGACCTTGTCCTGTCCTAGAGCCTCCAGAGACCTGATCTTCATGTCAGTCATGGTCAAAGAAGAGAACATCGTGCTCAAACTCACGGTTGCTTAGCACTCTTTCCATCGTCTGCAGACCAGTTAACAGCCTTGAAGGTTGGGCCCATCGGCTGGTCCATCGATGCAAAGAGAAGTTCTAGGGTGATGATTGTTGGTTTAAGCGAGAGTTGTTGCGATTCCAAGTTCGTTTTTCGTTTGCTCAGACTGTGCCGACAAAGCTAGGTAGGTTACACAGACTGCCCGATTTGTGATCGAATAGGAGCAGTACCTGGGTAGTGAAGTTGTACAAGCTCTGCTGTATGTAAAGTGGGAAAGTCAAGGTGTGTATGACGGTCAAGAGGTGCAGTGCGTCACAGATGCAGATATGATATGGGTGAGACGACATGAATGAAGAGAAAACAAGATGGGATCGTGAAGGAGAATGAGGCTAAGCCTCTACCTAATGGCCCATTAGGTAGCAGGTACTAAGGCACGGTACTTGCCTGTACCTCTGTGATTTCGGTTTCCCTTTCATTTCAGTGTGAGTAGGGAAGTTGCATGTCAAGTTGCACGCACGTACCTGCTTGCTGCTTGGCTTGTCGCAGGTTCTGATTTAATGGATGGAAAGCGCGGCCCAAGGACCATTCGTCCCCTGTATAAGTTAGTATGGGCAGGCCCGGGGACACCCATGATCCGCGCCCTGCAGCGACAAAGGCAGCTACGGATGTATACCCGCCAGTAGCGTCGGCCAACTCCTATTGGTTGCCAAAGTGGTGTTTTGGCATTCATGTGGAAGGAGGGGACTGCTGTGGGGAAGGACATGCCCTGGAACTTCTTTTCTTATTCATGGATTGATCTTTCCATCAGATCAAACTCATCTTTACCACTGCCGCGGGTTAAGCGCCAGAAAGTTCTAGGTGAAGTGTCAAACTTTTTAGCTTCATACGACCCTGTCTTGGTCTCTTTGAAACCGTGTTTAATGGAACGATGCCCATGTCCATGCATCGTCATCATCAAAGTGACCCTGCCCTGGTCCTTGATTGCTTTGCCCCACGCGTATACCTACATACAGTACCGTAAAGAGCATGCAGCTTGCCTACTAGCTATCGGTGTTCCTACATGGTCTTGTGATCTCTACTGCACGTCGACTTGTCGGGAAGTTGGACAATGAAGGGAGGCTTTACTTGGAAGCCCCAACGTTACATCATTGCAACAGTTGCCTCTTCCAAGTATCGCTCTTAGTTATCTCCCTTGCCTGGTATCTGCCGTCGTTTATTCTGGGCCTCATCAGTGACTCCATAAAGTGGAAACTGAGGCGGCCCTTGCCGTTGAATATCTCGAAGCGCCATACCCTCACAATAATCATCGCATTGATGTCAAAGCCTGTGTTTGACACAGATAAATGCCGTCGGGATAGATCGTCCGTTCATTGCCCTGCTGATCTCTCCTCGCGTATGGAAATTCAGGTGTAACCTGCATGTCTTGATACGCTTACATCGGTATTTGCGCTTCATAGGTGTGCATCGCCCACAGACTTGTGTCACAAAAAAGTAGTTGGCCGGCTACACAGTCCTGACACGTCAAGATACCAGCCGGCCAGTTGCAGTACATCCATATACGAGATCAGAGTAACGACATGTTATTGCCCTGGCTCTTCTGACGATGAAAGGGAGTATGTTGGCCGGTATTTGTCGTGTATCTTGGCGCGCTATAGGGTGGTCAGTGCCAGAACAAACAAGCAATTTGATCTGATTCATGCAAAGTCAATTCTCAGCCCGCAATTGACTCAACATAAATGAAGGAGAGACTGACTGTGGAGTTATCCTGGCTTTCTTTTGTTCCATTGATTCAGAGGCTAGCGCCTATTGGTACGTTGGAGCTTCCGCCTTCAGCTCTTGGGGCTGACTTAGACTAGGTCCTCGAATCTGGCTATTTGTGAGATAGATCCTTCATAACTAATCCCGCTGCATCTTGTGGGTGAATACCGAAAGATTGCAAAATATAGGGATTGCCTGGAAGCAGGGGTATTGCTATGACAAGGAAATCCGTTTATTGGCAGTGTCAAGAAAGCTGACTTATTGCGATGTCTCGGCTTTTACGGGCTAGGAGCATTTGGTTCTTGAAAAGTAACTGGATCTTGATTCAAAGGTTAGTAAGTGCCAATCATTTGAACAAGTTTAGAACATATGGGGGTGCAGAAATATGAGATTCTCGCCATGGTGAAAGATCCTGCCGGAGATTGAGTCATGACGAGTCTGTTCCAAATCTGTGACCACGTTTCTCTGATTGTCACCTATACTAGGTACCTACAGTAAACCAAGTAGTCATGATGAATATGATATATACACCCCAACGACCGTGAAACTCTTGAAGAAACGAGTACGCAAGACTCTCCGGATGTTCGATTTGTCTGCTCGAGGAAACAGTGTCGAATATGTATCGAAGGAGGAATTCGAACGACGTTTTCGTTTCGCCTAAAATTCAATGGTTAGCAGATATTGCTTATCCAAGACTCGGGAGCACACTTATTGTTCTTCATTCAGTATTCTAGAAAGTTGACTTAAATATAAGTGAAAGCTACGCATACCATATAGGCCAAAGACTTGATGGTCTTCTGATCTTGCGATGGTTGAAGAGGTCTTCCCCATATCGTCGTCCGTTCGGAGTATGCTTCGTGATGTTGTCAGCTGGGCCTGGTCTATTGACGTCTCCATTGACGCACCATATAGTAAGTGAGCTTGTTGAATCTGTGATTAGCCTCTCTTCCAAATTGCCAAATAAACCATGGCGGCGAATCTCTGTGAGACTTACTACGGATCTAAAGCTCAAACCGTGTTACATCGGTACAGAGGTGATTGGTTTCTCTGACCAAAGTACCACATCTAGGAAGGATTGGAGGCCAATGTTCAGCTTTCGAGTAGATCCGACTGATTAGCCCAATCGTGCCAGGGCTTTTGTTTTCTCAGAGACATCGAAAATCGAAGATATTGCTCAGGGGTTATAGATTCATCGTCGGTAGATTAAATCTCGTATATTTCCTCCGCTGTGTGTCCCGTATCGTCGTTTCAAAACCTTTGACTATCAAACCAATAACTGTTAGTACTCTATACAATTCTCAACTTGGGCATTGATTTGATCGTGGCAAAACCGTTGACCGGCGGTAAGAATATACCATAAAAGAAGTGCTATACGGTATGGACGGCTCGAGGCGCCCAGAAAATCTTGTCGAAGTGGCGTTGATCTTGTGTTTCCTCGCTGTAGTAAGGATTCAAGTGGACAGAATGCCAGTCCACGGCGGTCTGCTTGGAAACTCGTTTGCAGTCGACTCATGGCTGTATAGTCGTCTCCGATCAAATGACCCTGTATGGCACTCTCTGCTTGTTTGTAATTGTGAGCTTCCAATATCGATTCGAAGTTCAGCAGTAGTTTCCCTCTATCAAGACTTCGTACCAAAACCAGTTTGCAACTCGTCGAGGCAGATCTATCACTAAGGGGGTGCTGCCCATAGGTTCAACTCAAAGGCGGGTATTGATTCTTGTCGTAGGTACAATAAGTCAATAAGCGTTTCCACTTGAGAGGAACACAGTATGTGATTCAGGGGTTCCTGCGGCGGCAGAAGTATACAGTTATGAGTATTCGTGCTGAAGATGGACCCCCTGAGACGTAGTCAGTCTGAGATGATTCTAGTATGCCCAAACAAATAAAACAAGACAAGGTGGCGCAAGACGTCGATTATAACCTATGGTTGATAGTAGAGTCCAACCGTATAGTCGCCATGCACTCTTGTATAATCCAGCTGCGGTACATAGCAATTTCCACAGACCTTGTCAGATAGAAGAGCTCACGCACTGTAAGAATAATGGGTAGCGATAACAGCTGGACAAGCTGAAGTAGGTAGGATGATTTCCTTCTCATAAACAGTCAACTAGTTGTGTCATGGATAGTTTCTCACAAGCTTAACGGCGGTCAGGAACTCTTAAACCGTGTCTCCCCAATAGCCTTATGCAATTCTTCGATATCTCTCTTCAGGATTGCTGATAGTATAGCATGCTCTCGTCCGCCACATTGGTAAGCTTCTCCTTTGAAAGTAGGTGAAGGGTCCGGCGCTCTGATTTTATCAAAAGGGGTCGGATATTTCGGAGTTCCACAAGTATAGTTTCTGGGGTAGAAGTAACTGTCAGACTATATGTATTAAGGAAAGTGTCCCGCCAACGATCCGAAGCATGAAGTTATCAACTCACCGAGTCTGAGGGAAGTGGCGTGTCTGTGGTTTAAGCCATGGGCTACAAGGACAAGCTCTTGCTCTCCGTCGACTTTCCGTAGCCTAATAGACTGTAAAAAGACTCCCAGGTGATGTTCAAGTAGTGGCTCATGTCTTGCTGGTTGGTTCCGTGCCGTCAAGGGATCAAAGGGACCTCTTCCTGGACCATAGATTAGTTACTGTATAGGTTTGTCCCAGATTTTTTCTCTATATATGAATGGCTTACTAGGAGCTCTTTTGATAAGTCAAGGAACAACAGTGAAGTGTCATGCGGTTCTTGGTTGTGTTGCGATCCGGACGATAAGTTTGACCGCCATCTCAGTTTTCTCTGCAACCACAACATCTAGCAAGCCATTCTTGGTGGTTTCTGAGGCTCTACAGGACTGAGAATATGATGGTAGGACTTTCAAGGGTTTTCAAAGTCTGCAGTAGTTAATGGCGGCGCTCTTGGGCACCTGGTCTCTGCCAGGTCCGCAAGACGACGGGTGCTTGAACGATTTCAACCGAGCTGCCGTATGAGTGCTCGCAAGGATCCATCGATTGGATCCTGTAAACAGTATACTCAAAGTAACGAGTAGTCCTGTAGTAGAGAATTACTACTGGCGGGCTTCGGCGATCGGTCGTGTTGGGTTGAGTCGAGCATCCTCGCGTTTGAATTTGCGCCCCCTGGCATCTTCGATTTGATGGACTATGAAGAACTCTGCGATAGTAAAAGGTCAGCCACGTCTATTAGAAGGCATTAATTCTAGTCATTGTCTGGTCGTGAGTACTGATTACTGTGTGAATGTAGAGGTAGAGCTGAGTGTCGTGGGGTGTGTGACTGGACAGGGGTATTTGACACTCTTGAATTTTAGAATCAACTTACTTCGTAGTACGACATAATAAACAAAGAATAACAGTGAAGATAAATGTCTTTGAAACAGTGATGGGATACTATGGGTTATTTGCAATTCCAGTTAAGGCTGTGCTTGGGGTAGAGTTAGGGCACGCGAATTTTGCCAATGGGTCCGGTAACATTTTTGCACATAAATCAACAAGGTAATTCGCATGTATAATTAGAATAGTATCATAATGCTTCAAGTATATTCTGGATTAGTTCTACTTGTGCTACAAATATTTATTAGCGAGTGTTTGGTATGAGCAAACACTGTTTATTGTATTTACTTTGGGATTTTATATTTTAGCTGTACCGCCGTTTGCTAGTATTTTCTTTGACGAAAATAATTATTCAAGGAAAAGCATGTAAACATTATGACTAGAGAACTGCAAACGTGTTTTCAATGTGCCTCCTGGTAGTGTGTAGCTATGTACTCTGGGTTTGGACTCACGTTTGTTTCCCGAGAACTACTAGAAATACACGTCTTCTGCCATCCATCGACGTTGGTTAAACTCGGAGAGGATATATAGTTAACTGGTTTATTTGTAGTGGCTGCCAACAGCCTGTATATGCGCAGTTACGGCACTTGTCTACATTGATAGAATACCAGCCTAAGATCTATTTACCGCTTCGATTGCTCAACGAAGATATAAGAACGGAAATGTATGAGTAGAATCATCGTGCATAGTGTTAACAAGACCTTGCAAACAGTCCATAGTGTCATGGCGAGTCCTCTTCCTGCTCCTGAGTGCCTTGTAGTGTCAGTTACGGTAGTGCTTCCACTGACACCTGTCGCATAGGTAGCTTGAATTCCTACGCCTGGATTATTGTGTTTCAGCTTCTAATAGTGTCTGCTCCCCTGGCCAGTGACTCCTCGTCCACTGCAGTGCCACCATACTCCCACTACTACCCCTATAGACACCAAGAAACAAGCCATATCATAGCATCACATAGTTCACTGTAAGCTATATCATTTATCTTTACTTCCATAGTGTCCCCTTCTTTGAACAAGATCATACTATTCTATTCTCAAGAAGTTCTTGCTTGTATGTGCTCCCAATGTTAAACACTTTCCCCCTATGTCCCGTCACAATAGTCTAAAGTGAACTCCGTCTTGTCTCCTGACGCAGAGCTACATGATGTGCATCCAGCGGAGAAAGTATACCCCGCTCATCCCGTCACCTTATAAGTTCTCGTCGTCGTCGAGGCAGTGGGGAGTTTCCTCTCACACACAACAACCCAAGACCACGGTAAATACTCCGCCCTTTTCTTCGCCCACCCCCATTCACTCCCCCTGTCTCTTCTCCACATCCCCCAGCC
>LXHY01000089.1:0-150458 GCA_002093855.1 Fusarium praegraminearum
CCCAACCACATCTCTCGCACACCCAGGGCCCAGGGTTACAGTAGCGATCCAACCCGACCACAAGCTAGGTCTAGGTACCGTACTGTACAGTTCTGGAGGAGACCCCAAGACACCCCAAGGGAAAATTTACCCACCCACCGGTCGAGCATCTCCACTCCTGTTCCTCTCTCGCATCAATTGGCTTTATCAACTTGCCCTCGAAAACTTTTATTGTCCTCTGTCCCCTCGTTCCTTGACTGGATTCATTTTCCAGCCTCTTCCAGCTTTGCTCAAGCTTCGCCGCGATATGTTCCTGTAGCTGTCCGGTTTACCAAAGCTCTTTCGGCCCATTTTCCCCAACTTCAAGTCCACTTGACTTAGCGCGGAAGTGCTTTTTGCGGGACACTTACACACAAGCCTTCAACATCGGTGCCGATACAAACCCACCATATTCTCCCTCCACCTTGTTCAAACCAAGCGTACTCGACTGGGACTTGATCACTTTGAGACCTACATATCAGGCTTCTGCCAGGAATCAACTGCTGCCAGCATAAAGCATCTCGCCTTCCAGCTCACGAGTCGACTGCATCTTAGCTAAACCAGTTCCGCACCCCGCCAAAATGATAATTGATGGAGAAAAGTATGCCTGCGAGGCCTGCGTCCGCGGCCATCGTGTGAGCAATTGTCAACATTCTGGTACGTCTATTATATGTTGAACACTCAAGTTCGTCATCCGAGCCACTGCTTACCACTTGCAACCTTCAGATCGTCCACTTCAACATATCAACAAGAAGGGTCGACCAGTTTCCCAATGCGCGCACTGTCGCGCTATGCGCAAGTCTCGCTCTGCCCATGTCAAGTGTGACTGTGGTGAGAAGACGAGCAAATGTGCCCATTTGCAGCCAACCGTCGAGGGGCACACTGGTGAGCATCTTCTAGCCTCGAGCTGTCTTAGACCTCGAGGCGCTCGATACGAGTCGCATTTTCTAAACCTTTTGCAGAGACGTGCTGTTGCAACCATGGCGGCCACTGCAGTTGCTCGCACAAGAACGAGCCTGCTCTTGACACCGTTCCCGAGTCCGACTCGGAGCGCGAGTCTCTGACCATGAGCATCTCTGGTCGCCCAAAGCCTCCTGGTCGACGACGACGAGCCAACACAGTTCACTCGGACGGGGTTCTGACTTTCGACCAGCATGGCAACCACAAGCCTGCCCACAGAAGCAACCGAGCTGCACAAAAATGCGGCCCATACCAGCTCAACAGAGTGAACTCGGCTCACAGCACCAGCAGTCTAGTCGCCGACAGCATGCTTCAAAAGAGCTCGCGGGACCCTCCCAGCAGCCGAGCGCGTGCTGCTACTAACCGAGAACGCCGAGTCAAGTCAGAAACCACTTCGCCACTGATGAGCGGTGCTAGCAGCTTCCAGAACTTGAACGCCAATCTTCCTCCTCTGGATCTGTCGGGCATTGAGTATCCTCCCTACATGGCCAACAGCACATTCGATCTATTCGGCTCGGGCTTCAACTCGGAGACGGATGCTCCCATGTACAGCGCCGGCCTAAGTGCAGCCTCAGTCGACTGGAGCCATTACGACCTCTCCGAGATGAAGGGCGATAGTTTCACACCATCAAGCTACAGCCAGGCCGGTACTCAAAGCTTCAACGGTCTATTTGACTTTGGAAGCGGCTCGGAGCATCTTCCCCACCTCGCCAACACTACTTCGACGTCGGGTGAGGTTTCTGAGGTCGAGGACTTTCTCCCCGGCGGAGATGACGACTACCATGGTCTGGATGGTTTCAGCCGCGCCGACAGCTTCATCCGACCGAGCGGCAGCGTTATGGCTAATTCGGCCGATCTAACCACGATCGATTACGATAGCTTCTATAAGGGAGCCGACGCTGGCCCAATGGCTGGAGCTGGTCTGTCAATGGTTGAGGACGACCCTGCATTCTGGATGCCCAATTACAACGAGGGCATTGCGACAATGGACGAGAGCCCCGACCCTCTCGGCCCTGCTTCTATGCCCAGCTTTTGGGGCATGTGAAGATCGATTGAGGTTTCGAATATCCTGGCGTACATAATACCCATTCAGTTTTTTATTTTCTAGTCATTAGGGCCACGCACCGGCAGGCGTTGGAAAATACCACACGGGATGAAGCCATGGGAGATATGGCTTCTTTTTTTACTCATTTTGCGCGAACAGCGGCAACATACATATACGTTTCATGTAGAGCGAACTTACGCTCACCACCACTCGCAAAACAGACTCAGTTACATGATGTCTGTATTTCCGATGGTGATTATGATGATGACAGAACGACGTTTTCATCCAAAAGGTGTCTAGACGGTTGGGGATATTGATGAGCATGCTTTTTTCTCACAATCAACTGGGAGGAACAAGAGATATAGAACAGGCGCAGCTGGCTTTTTGAATTATACAAGACTACAGATCAAGGATGCATGAGATCGTGTTGGCATTGAAGCAGAGAAGAGCAGTGCAATTGGATTGGTGAATTAGCTTTGCGGAAAGAGTTGTGAAGGCAGAATCGAGTTCGAAGCCACAGTTGACGAAACATATACAAAGCCATGATGACACTCCGGTGCCTCGTATGTTTCGCCAATATGTACACAATTTTATCCGCAAGGGGAATTGGCATGTTCAAGGACGCGGCCAGGATGAGGATTCAAGATTCTATACTTGGTTGTCACGCATTTATGCTGTGTCTTTGGACACAATTATTGCACATCGTTCATATATCTGGCTCGATGTTTCCTGCTCCTTACATCAAGCCAAGTACGAAAAAGAGTACTTGGCCAAGATTTGTCACAACACAATAGACTTCATGACTGGGACCTCGACCAACCGAGTCGAGGTCCATGGGCCAACACCAAACTACCGTTCCTTCCGCATGTGCTATGAGTGATTGTGCCGACAAGTACTTTAGAAAAGCTGACAATTCTGCAAACATAGTTGGCATCAGCTGTTGCTGCTTCGTCTGACGATCTCTTTCGCCAGTCTCATAGCAGCACGTCGGACGTACGGAAATGAGATGGGTCGACGTGTCCAAGTACGAGTGGGATGGAATACGTGGGAGGCCATACATACTCATTATCTTGGCTTGGTGACCATTCAACAGCAATGACAATTATCCGGGCATGGATTCAGAAACAACCGGCGTTTCTTTCATATTAACCAACATCACCTTTTTTTTTAAGTAGTACCAAAGCGCCGCTATAATGATGGCCACTCTTCCCCGACTTTGGACCCCATATCATTGCCTGCCCGTTGTCCCCCGGATCCTTGGAGCCATGGGGAAAGGATGTCGCACTTGTACCAGGACATGGTAATGGTGGCCAACTACATAAACGTAATGAGTTTTCCCTATGCTAATAATTCTTCCCCTCTTGAAGAATATTGATCGACGCCCTTTGACAAGTCGTTCGGTTCGGTCCATCATCACGATGCATGTCGTGTATGGCTCCACCACGTCTAACGAAGATTCTTCAACATACATGCATGCAACGCAGTCTATCTTTTCTTTGTTTAGGCTTAGAGATGCATATAACCTTTGCTTTTTTCTCTGCTGTGCATACAGCCATCGTTTTCTACACTGGTCCCGGCCCGGCATGAGAAAGCATCAGTTCAGTAATGCAGGGCCTGGCCTGGTCTATTTCTACCCTGACATGCAGTTGGAGGGGGCGTATATCAAGCGTAGAAGGCTTCTGTGCGGCTTCTCAACACGGACAGCTCAGTTCAGGTACGCGTACGTAGGTGTATTTCCAAGCTTACAGCCAGGGAGAGAAAAATTGTTCATCCAGCACGCTAGTAGAAGCCGTTCCCATACTAATCGTCCATCGTCTTTTAACTACCGACTGACCGACAGATTCACAGACACACCAATCAATCCTGACCTAAACTATCTTTCTAGCTAACATCCAAGCTAGTCAAAGCTGAAAAGGCGTTTATTCGATAAGAGCAAGTTACGTAAACCCAAACCCATCATTACTCGTAGCCATCTCCCGATCCTCGGAGGTAGAAGTAGGTAGCAGGTAGACGACGACGTGTCGATCAGGCACAGCTTGTAATATGCACGATTTGACTTTTTTTACCAACACTAAAAATCCAGACAGACAGTAGCTTGAGTTATGAATAAACTCTGTTTGAAGCCGTTTTCTGCAGGTGAAATTGAATTCTCGGTTACAAGACCGTTTGATAGGATAGTCAAGTCTAGACAAGATATGAATGAGACTCATTCGATCTAAAAAGACAATCTTATTCGATACCAAGTGAGCATACTATGCATACCTAATATAGCATCTCAACAAAACTAGACGCCATCTCACGGTGCGAGATTTGGCATGTATCATTCTTCGTCATCAATCCCCATTTTCATGAAACCCCAGTTTAACAAGTGTCAAACCGGGAATACTACTAGTACAAGTTTTCCTCTCCAAAACAACCCAAGCACAGGCCTTCCTGTCATATTATGGCCCCCTTTACACCACCTTCCAATTGTTGGTTTACATTTTATCAAGGCCTACTAGGCCATTTCCAGATATCCCAGTGCCAACGATGGACCAAAAGCAATGTCATCGCCTCCTTCGTGGGCCGTGGCCAGGTCTGCCAAATGCTGAAGCCCCTGACTCGCAGCTGCTTCCACTGAAGAAGCTGGCCGCAATTTTTCTGTGAGCTTCTCACGAACGCCATCCCATGCGGTGGCGGGGTTATCGACAATGTTCTTGATCAGTTGTGTCGCTTCTTCTCTGGATCGGTCCAGCTTGACCAGCTTTGCTAGAGACATGGACACGAGTGACACAAAGTGGTTGATGAGCGGGCTACGCAGATAGTCATTTGCCGAGAGAAGATTGATGAGCTCCTTAGTGGCCCATATCGTCTCTGATGGAGTAGCTCCTGGGGTAAGCAGTATTACTATGAGCCTGCAGTGCCAGTACGCCATGTGGACCATTGGGTGCGATGCTGGTTCAATGTGCGCGGGCAAGTCTTCTCTATAATTCTCGATGTAATCCGCGAGAATCATAGCATCATGTTCCTCGGTTGTTGATGATCCGGGCTGCAAGGCTCTCATAACATGCCAGAGGCGAATGAGCAACTTCGAAAGTCCTGGAAACTAGTTAGCGATTACTCTTGATCAAGGGGGTTGGGTTGTCACTTACGAACGAGGTAGAAGCACACCTCTCCTAGGATGTTTTCTAGACCAGGAGGAGCTACTACACTGCGGTCGGATATGAGATACAGTTTTCCTGTACCAGTAGCATACCAGCGGTCGATCAGAATCAATGACCACCATATCTGCACAGACAGCGCATCGTCTGAATCCGACTCTACAATCGACTCCATGGGAGTATACCTCCATAGCCTCATTGAACTAGCCAAGCCGATTGCGCGTCCCAGTATGAAAGGTAAATTGGGCAACGAACGCAAGTCAGCATCGATAATAAGCAGCAGTAAGGTTTGTCCATGAACGATATTGGCTGCTCGTGTAGCAGCACTCTCGTCGCTCTCCCATTCAGAAAGGAGCCAGTTTGCAAGTTTCGTGTCGCCACCAGATCCCACGACAGCAGACAGGGCATTCGCAAACGCATTCTGAAGAGATACTGGGCATTGCGCAAGCAGTGCCTGCATCCGCCCCTTGGTGCTAGGCAGTATCGGATAGACAGGCTGAAAGCTGGACAAATAACTAAAGAGCGGTTAGATATAGAAAACACAGTGTCCAAAAGTCACTAACCTGTGTAGCATGCTTTCATCGATGTCTACATCTTCGTGAGCATCGGGCATGGAAACGTCCATAGGGGCGACAGGCGGCTTGGCAGGCGCGCTTTCAGGCTTAATGAGGGGTGCAGGTTGCGGTGCCAAAGAGCTGTTGTCGTAGGATGTGTATGCTTCAGATGTTCCTGGGGAAGCTTGAATCCTATGTTCAGATCCCCACGGCGTCTGTCGTGAAGGTGTAGCAAATTCGTTTGTCGAAATGCTAGAGAATGGTCGTTTGCGGGCAGAGTCCTCGCCTTGACTCTGTCGCGGCCTATCGGTAACAAAGAGTCGATCGATCTCGTCCTGGCTAATACCTCCATCTGATTCAAGCTTGTTCTCGATGCTGTGGATGCGGTCTGCAAGTTCTTTAATGTATCTGCGAAAAGTTAGTTATTTGAGTTTGCTGACGATACCAGAATATACGTACCCCTTACTGGGTCCTCGTTTCTGAGGTACACGGCTGAACAAACATGTGATAGATGACCTTGCACAGCTAGAGCAGGGAGCATCGCCAGTGTCGGTCTGAGCGTCACACTTGATCTTCTTCCTCCGGCATTCATCACATGCTCTCGAAACCTTTGACCTCTTCCTAGGTGGGATGCTGTTGTCGATTGGATATTGAGGGGCCATAGGTGGTCCTACGGGGACAGACATGGCATGCGATACCATGGGGTCACTCGTAGGGGTGTCATGAACATACGACGGGGTTTGTTGCTGGTCAGATTCAGGATGGGGCATGATGTTTCGTAGGTTAGGGTCCTCGACATTCATGTTGGGGTCTGTGGCAGGCATCATGGGTGTTCCTGCTAGACCTTGGCCCAGCTGTGCTGCCAACTGAAGTTCTTCCAGGTTGGGGGGGCGAGAAACGTGCTGCTGGGGAGCTTCTGGTTCCGGCTGCTGAAGTTCACCTTGATCATGCTCCTGAACTTGTACATGTTGGACTTGTTCGGGGACTTGATGATCGGGCTGCTCGTGGTGTTGATCATGGCGCGATTCGATACCGTCGATCCCCTCTGGGTGTTCCTGTACTCCCTCCCGGCTGGCTGTGTTGTAGAACGGACCGGATTCCATGGCCTCGACTCCTGGCGAAGGATATGTTATATTAGAGCCATCGGTGTCTGGTTCCATTTTGGTGATCATGATTTATGTCGATTTGAGTGTGCAAATAGCACAGTCGATTGGCACTTGCGGGGTATTAAATCGTCACTAAGGATGGCAGTATGCGGCTGGTACTAGGCAATTGGCGCAATGCTTCAATAATTACAGTCTTGATACGCGATATATACGCGTTCCAGCGAGTTGAAGCCTGCGCGACGCGCAACGATGTCACTGGACGAAGGCATTGTTAGCAGCAGTTCGACACGATGGCGACGAGAGGTCAATGTGAAGCTGGCAACAATCGCGGCAACAAGATTGCATTCGTGCTGGAAGATGGGGAAACTATGTCTTTGTCTTGGTCATGACGACTTACACGACTTCTTGTTTTGGGATCTCGGAACTGAATAAATGCGACGCCTCGACGGAAGAGGAAGAACTCGGCCCCGATGACTTGCAAACAGGCGGCCTTTGTGTGGGTGTGTTTTTGACAAGATCACGGAGAAGGAAGAATTTTTCGGAGTGGGACGGGAAATGCTCGGCCTGAGTTGTGTGTGTATTAGTCAGCGAGTTACCCTAAAGCCGACGTTGAAGGTTTGGGACAACCTATTAGAGCTTGACAGTACGGTTTACAGTATCGGTGCACATTCTTTCTACTTACATGTCTTGGATTGAGTAATCCATTTTGTGATTTATCTATCTACCAGTACAATCTTCTTTTCGCTATGCTGTTGCGTAGGTAATGTTGTGCACCACATGCTTTCTTTATTAGGCACTGTCAACTGTATCCTTTATCCTCGCTCTATAAACAAATAAATGACAATGAAATATTTGGAAGATAAAATAACACATTAAATACATCGAGATAAAATGGTGAAAAAGATCAAAATGATACCGTCATAGTGACAGTACTCAGTTCGCTAGAATTCTCGTACTTCTTGGCTGGAAACTTTTATATATGGGAATCGATTACTTGGTCAATGGTTTGTTGGCGACTTCTAAACAAGGACCAGCATGCCCGTTAACAATACCCTTATCATTCATTAAATTGGGAAGTATTGGTCAAGTGACATTGGGAGATAAATTAAGATGTCAGGTGTTCATTGTGCATAAAGATATACGATTGCAGGATGTAACTCTTGAACAAACTTGGCAAATTGAAGACGTGCATATGTAGGTCAATGGCCAAGCAAGCTTCACACTTCGGATACAACATAAAATATCAAGGATTGTACATACAGGCTGTTCAAGGTTTGCTGGCCCATTTGCTGCACCGTAAACCTGTCTTGGTTGCATGGGAATCCCCCTCTCTGCTGGACCCTCTCTTTGTTTCTTCTGTAGGTATATATTGTAGGATGTCACGACAACCTCGATCAAGGACTGATACGGGGAATAAGAAAGATGCAGTTTGAAGATAAGGTTCAAGATCAAATGTTTGACATCAAGAAACTAAATGTGAAATACCCCTGACACCTGAAAATTGGGGGTCAAACAAATGTCGAACTGCCTATCTTTGTCTAGCGTACCTGGCAACACGTTGATATGCGCCAGAACCGCGGGATGTTGACTGTCTTGGATGGAGAATAGCTTCAAGGATAGAAATAGTAAAAGTGGTCTGTTCTGCAGATCAACTGAAACAATAACAGGGGACTGGATGCTCAGATGACACCTTACAGTGGTCGACAGAAGACGTGCAATTTCCCGCCTATGGATTCCCTGCTGAAGATTGCAATGATCTTGATCTTCAGAAGTCGTTATTACCCACATGTCTGCTACAGAGTGCCTGTTGGTTGTCGACATCCAAAAATGCTTATCGCCCAAGCCTCAGCCCTGTCGGCAATTGAGTTTGTTTAATCGGGTCGGGCAGAGGGAGAAATCATTCATGATGGCCACAGCATAGCGCGGTTAACCGGAGCTATAAAACGAGGCGGAAGCATGGGCTTGAGGCTTGAGACTTGATCGAGATTGTGTCGTGTGCTTAGGACGATGATTGAAGGAAACTCTTCGCCTAGAGCCACGGTGCATTTCATCGCGAATTCCATTGTTACTCGGAGTGACCGGGTGTATGATTGTTTCCCCAGGTTTCGATTCCTTTGTCCAAGAGTGAGGACAAAGCTCTGCCTGATCAATCTCTTTTGACCGTATACGCAATCCGAATTTTGTTGATCACTTTATGCACCAAATTATCCCTGCCCCTGTTAACCTGCAGCTGTAAATTAATTACTGTAAGGATGTTTCTGGGGGAGGAATGCAAGCATAGAATTGGCAATATCGTGGATGAGACCTAGATCTTGGTCAGGTATCTATCTACACAATCTTGGCTCTTATCACATATACACCTATTTATGTCCCTATGTACTGTCAAGCTTTCCCAATTGTTCCGCTCGGGTTTCTAGACCCTGTCACCCACTCGGCACAACCGGGACGTTGAGGCTGTCTCAGCAATCCCTGACAGCCGCCGCCTCCGCGAATGGATACATATTTCCCGCCGCGGAGACTAGCGGGTAATGAATAACTTAGTTCAAGTAAATATGTACCTGGTCTCTTCAGCAGCCTCTGGGCGAAGGGAAATACATACATGTGTAACGACCAACCGACTAGTTCGAGTATTTATGTTTGCTTCTGTTTGTTGGCTCGAATTGAAAGAGGCGACACTCAGAGCCAATAGGATAATACAGAACCGTCTGACAACTCTTAGAAAAAATGACAACTGAGGCTAGAAGGATTGGCTGGTGTGTGACATGTGTTTTGCTTTTGTTCCTTCGACCGTTGTCATATTTGACAAGTGCATTGTTGAAGAAGAATGGACGACGGATTGCATTAGACTGTGAGCAATTAAATTGCTAACGAATAGAATCGCCGTCTGTGACATAAAAAGTCCACTTGCACGAGCCATCAGCCATTCAATAAACTGACAAGGTCGTTAAGTTAAAAAGTTGGTCCGAGTGAGAGGCCGGAGGCGTTGAAACCATGGAGACTTCCATTAGTCGTTGAACCAGACCCAGCCGGGGTAGGACAGGCGAGTGGGTATCGTCAGCCCAGCCAGTGTCGATGCCTGGGCATGGATGCTATCAGAGGTGGTTGCAATGGACGGGAGCGGCAGTCATAGCGACCTAAACACAAGGGGAAATAAACTCCTGAAATAGGATCCGAATGGTCACCTAACGCTACCTCATCTCACTGACGGTTCTAGAAGCTGGGTGGGAGATCATGCTCACTCGAATGCTAAGATCAAGGAGTCTGCAAATAGTTCCAAGCATGAGCATGAACTCCAAGAATGTTCCATTGCCCATGTTTATCTCTCAATTAGCTTCTCTTTTAGTTGCCTTCTGGGCTTCTAGGCTTCTTTTAAGCACTGTCCCTCATTTGTTCTATGCTTAAGACTGTAGAGGTAAGGTTAGGAAACCGCCCTAATTCTCCCTATATCCGCGCCCATAAAAAAAAGAGGACCCATACCTACATCCTGCCAGGCCTAGTACTCACTGACCTGCCGGACCGTACAGGAGGTAGCACTCCAGTAAAGGTACTACGTAGTATGTCAGGTATCCTTGTCATTCGTCTCACGAACCAGAGCTTATTAGTCGATTCGGCGAGTTATCAACACGGCAAAAGTCCCCTTGCCCTGTCTTGTCTGCTTCTAAGGTTTGCATCGCATCCACTCTCTTTTCTCTTGTCTCAGGGTCTTTCTTTTGCTTTTGCTTTTGCTTTTGCTTTCCATCTCCATCCTCCTCCTCCTCTCGTTAAGCTTCTCCTCCTTTCCCCCTTCCCTGTTGAAACGCCCTTGTTGTCAGCAACACTGTTATGGCATCATCGACTGCTTGTCTCCTGCCTTAAGGGAAGGGTCGTTCTCACACACTTTCAACATTGAGTTTCTCAACTTGTTCCTCACTCACTCAAACATCACACGACGACGTCTATTACAGTTTCAATGACGCTTGCGAAATAACCTTTTCTGTTGTACCACAACCGCCGATCTACATTTGAGTCCTTCCCACAACGACTAAACGCTCAATTTCCTCATCCCACCATGTTGTTAAGTATGGACGTTATGAAGGTGCGAGACTGGACGTATCTCGAGGATCCTCCACAAGACATTGGCCCAGCTCGACATCTGCTCGAGTTCTACAGCAAAATCCCATTCAATGACTTGGACGGTCACATACGCCGGGTTGTAAGTTCACACAACCAACCCTACGTATTTTTGGTACAGCAACTGACCTGAATTTTTACAGCGAGAGAAGGCCTGGTGCGTCTCACAGTATCCTTGCGTTGGACGATGGAAATTTCTATATATCCCAGACCCCAAGGACCCTCGCTACCAACAGGCCCTTTTCCGCCTCAACGTCGCCGGCTCTAGGGATGTGCTTCTCGATCTCGGATGTGGTGTCGGACAAGTAATCCGACAATTCCGCGCGGATGGGGTTGACGGTGCTCAACTCATCGGTACTGATCTGCAGTCCAAGTTTATCGACATTGGCTATGACTTGTTCCAAGATCGACATCAACTCGGTGCTTCTTTTGTCGCCGGTGATATGCTGGACCCCGAGGATAAGCATATGGCTTCTTTACGCGGCAAGATCACCATGGTCCATGCAGGTAGCTTCTTCCATCTTTTCAACTGGATCCAGCAACTTTACATCGGTAAACGCGTTGTCGAATTCCTTAAGCCCGGTACCAGAAACGCAATCATTTATGGCCGCCAAGTCGGCACCAACCACCCGGGACCGACCTCGACCAGCACTCGATCTGCTTATTTGCACGACCAAGCGAGCTTCCAACGACTATGGGACGAAGTTGGTGATCTGACCAAGACACGATGGCAGGTCCAGGTCGAACCCACAGGAGAGCCTGTATCCAAAGTGCCTGGCTTCAACAGCCATGCATTCCCAGTCAACTTCACTGTCTACCAGGTATCATGAGACATGAGTGAGGCGTATCATGGTCCCGCCCCATTTCTCCATATTACCCAACAACTCGACCCTATCGCGAAGCTTGTATTCAGCCAGGCGACTTTTCTCCTTTGGGTTGGTCGACGTATTCCCCCAAACTAGCGCCGGTGCGTTTCGCATCATAACGACTCAGATTCACCACCAATATCACAAGATAAAGAGAAACAGCTATTGGATTTTCTTGGTCTCGCCCGCCCTTATCCCTTCATTCCTTCTAGACTCGGCGGCTTACTAAGAGTACCCGCCGGGTTACTGATGAAGCTTATTTTGGCTGGAGCTACAGAGTAGAAAGGGGCCAATTGCCTAGTTTGCCGACAGGTATCGGTCCTGGAGCCGTCTACTTTCACGGCTGAGATATTGATCGACGTGGTGCTCGCCTTGTGGGACCGCGACTTTTCGATCTGCGGATACAACTCCACAAGCCTTTTGACACCCAAGAGTCGCTTGCGTAGGAGCTCCTAATACCGGCCGCACGCGCCAAACAACAAACAGCTTTAATCGACGGTTCAATCGAGAGCCACCACTACCCCAAAAAATGATTCTGCCTGTACTGGGTAAATTGTTCATATGATTGATGAGACACGATAATATTGGCGGCGCTGAGTAACGCGCGGTGTTCGTGATATTGAGCTAGTTTGACTCATGCTAGTCTTTTTTATTAGGCGTTCAACGAGTTAGAAGCCATAGATGGATCAAATAAAGTAAGAGAAGGCGAAAGATAGAATGGCCAAGATTAGTATGATTACTACTAAATTAATAATTGCATGATTCATCTTCCGTCTTGTTTCCATTAACTCAAAATCTGTCTAGTTTGAGCATCGTTCCTTGGCTTATGAGTTATGTTTTTAGACCAACCACTTACACATGAGGTCCAGTGTACTTCAGCTGTGGCAGAAACATATCCAGGCTGTTAGACCTATACGCTGAAGTCTCATAACCTGGTTTGAGTTAAGGTGTATCTATTCCCGTTTAACAGAATAGATACCGTTGGGATCCATTTCAAATAATGTAACTAAAACTGGTATAGTCGATTAGCCCAGCTATAATTCTAATACCCTCTGTATTTTGGTAGGCACTCGAAAGACTGGGTTAACTTTACCTTTAGGAATATGGTCATACGGGGAGGTTAGTAGTGAATATCTACTATAATTTATTGTTCACATATAGTAATACTTAATTTATAATATTTTATTTATTTATTAGGCTTTCAGCGAATAGCTAACCCTTTAAGATACTCAATATTCTCAACTACCTATGTGTCTATCTATATGGATCAAAAACTCAACACCAAAACAAGAAGGCTCTCTCGATTTATTTATTTATTTTAAACTATAAGCTGGAGCCCTAGTCTTCTTATATACTCAAAATTCTCAATAAATAATCCATTTGGATTAAAAACTCAAAATATCAAATCAAGGGTTTCCCAATAACTAACTTTCCCAATAGGAAAGAACACGTATATAAAGCTCTCTCGATAATTAACTCTCCCAACAAGCATACGTAGTATAACAGTTGCCCAGTCATACAAACAGTAGCAAATCATTGATTACCTACCTCTATAGGTAGGTAGTAGAAAGGAAGGGAGGTATAAGCCAAACGCGTCAACCTGGCGCGCCGGATCAACATCGGTTAATGAAAGCTTGCTGCCCCTCTATTGAGCCTGGGAGCTATAGTGGTCTTGGTCTTGGATCCCACTTCCGTCACCAGCATCTGCTTCTGTTTCTATCGTTAACACCCAGTACTGGGTTAGCAGCAAGCTATTCTATCTTTTTTACTCTCTTTACTGGCATTAAATCAAAAATAATTCAAGTTGCGTCTTTGTCCAGACCTCGCTGAGGCTAGCGCGCGAGTTGGCATCTTTTGTAAAGCTATGTGCCTACGGAGCATGCCCATACTCTGCTACAATGGACGCCGATTGGGATGAGGTATGTTCCCTGACACTTGATATACCCTAGCAATTCTGTATATTCAAATTGATGAAATAATAAACTACTACATACACCAAACCTATCTGGACCTATTGTTCATTCATATACTGACACGCTGCCGCTACAGGTCACCCGGATACCCTTTCCGCCTCCGGGTGTGCACGCGATGCCGACGCCTGTGACTACTATGATCTTTGATAACGTCCAGGAACTCCTTTGGACAGGCAACGATTATGTATGAGGAATTCTGGAGCCTTGGCGCCTTGACTGGGCTCGTGCTAATGGGAATACCAGGGTCGAGTTACATCCTTCTACGGCGCCGAACTTCAGCGATACACATCATTCAAAGCGCATACCTCCGCTGACGGTCCGGTCCGCCAGATACTCCTCAATGAAAAAGGTGTCATAGCCTTGGGATCTCAGGATCTTCACATGGCCATACGGAGGGGACTGTATGTATGGCATATCAAGTAGGAGAACCCCCAACACAAATACGAAAGGACTCTTAGCACTAACCATGGACAGGCATGATGAGATGAAAGATTTACGTTGTATGAGTTTTTCATCCAAGGGAACAACGGAAATCATTGCCGCTGGCTGGCAAGACACGATGCTTGTCATTGACCTCATTAAGGGTAATGTAGTCAAACAAGTGAGTGGCGTGCTTTTGAATGTTGAAAACACACCCTAATGAATACTAGGTACCTACCGAACACCAGTACACCATGATGAAGCGTGGGCGTTACATATGCGCAGCTACCAGAGGCGGCGCTGTCAATCTCTTGGACCCCGTCACCTTTGCGGTTGTCAAGACGTGGAACGCGCATTCCGCCTTAATTAACGACATGGACGCACAGCATGACTTCATTGTCACCTGCGGTTTCTCCCTTAGGCCGGGCCAGGGTTACATGCTGGATCCATTCTTGAATGTGTTTGACCTCAAGAAAATGTCATCTATGCCCCCTATTCCCTTCCCCGCAGGTGCTGCCTTTGTGCGAATGCATCCAAAGATGCTCACCACCAGTATTGTGATATCTCAGAGCGGCCAGATCCATATTGTGGACCTTATGAATATTAATACCAGCAACGTCCGACAAGCCAACACCCTTGCCTTGATAGGCATGTTCGAGATTGCACCTTCTGGCGACGCGATGGCTTTGACGGATTCTGACAACAACATTCACCTCTGGGGATCGCCATCGAAGCTTTGTTTCGTGGAATATCCACAACCTGTCGAGTTCGCAACCCCACAAGAGCCTTTGCCCAACATTGAATGGACGGACGAGACGTGAGTTACCTCGTTCAGATATGGCATTCTCCATTTACTAATCTCTTTAGTCCTTTAAACACAATTGGCATGCCCCATTATCGAGAGGTTCTTTTCTCTGCTTGGCCAGATATACCTTGTGATGTCGGGGCACCCCCGGTTAAGTATGACGCGCAGTTCCTATCAGGACTCAAAGCAACCGAGTTTGGGCTCTATGGACGCAATACCAGGGGTTTGCGAAGGAACCAGGCTGAGAACACGCGCAACGTTCATAAGTCGGGTAGCTCTGGTTTGAAGGCCCCCAAGTTCCTCAGCGAAAAGGCTCGTGAGCTTGCCTCTAGCAGTGCCGCGGACTCCGACGACAAGATCGACGAGTTACTTGGTACTATTTCCGAAATGGGGGTTGGAAGCAAAAAGTCCGAGGTGCCAGTTATGTACCGCAACGTCGAGATCAAGTACAGTAAATTTGGAGTGGACGATTTCGACTTTGGGTTGGTATCCTTGCACTTTGACAAGTGAGCAATCGCTAACTAAGAGCAGATTCTACAACAAAACCCGTTACTCTGGACTCGAGACACACATTTCTAATTCGTACGCCAACTCTCTCTTGCAGATCATGCACTTCACTCCTGTCATCCGAAACCTCGCCCTTCAGCACGCTGCTACCTCTTGCATAAGTGAAATTTGTCTGCTTTGCGAGCTTGGATTTTTGTTTGATATGCTTCAAAAGGCAGACGGCTCGATTTGTCAAGCGACGAACCTGTTGAAGACCCTTAGTAGTCATCCTCAAGGTATGATGAGTGGAATCCTGGCACAGAACATCACTGACCGGCATAGCGGGTCCGCTTGGCCTCCTTGAAGAAGACCCCCATGGGTCATCTCTCAACGTGATGCTTCAAGGACTTACTCGCTTTCTTTTGGATAAAATTGTGCACGACGCCAAGGCTATTAAACCAGCATCGTCTGAGATGGACCAGTCGGACATGGACCAGGTTTGTGGAACTTTCAGACCCGGATGTCTTTCGTACTAAAGTGAACAGGTGCTGGCTACCTCGGCGACGACTTCGATTAAGTGCATAAATTGTAGAAGCGAGTATACCCGCCCCGGTTCGACTTATGTGAACGACTTACTTTACCCTTCTGCTGTAAGTACGACGATCTGCCTAATGAACCAAGACCTAATATAGCTAAAAAAAGGTTGGGGGCCGAAATGCCAAGTTGCCACGCATCACATTCTCTCAAATTCTTAAAAACAGTATTGAAAGGGAAACAACCTCCAAGGGATGGTGTGGCCGGTGCCAACGGTACCAAACCATCGCCACAAAGAAGGGTATTCATAGCATACCTGAAGTGCTCATGCTAAACACGGCCATCACTAACCAAGAACAACGGGCACTTTGGTCAACACCGGGGTGGCTCCCTGAAGAAGTTGGAATCATTGTGGATAGAGAACAATTCTTCTGCTATGAGGGTGAAGATTTGAAACTCCATCTCCAGCGAGGCATGCATAAGATCAGAGTGTATTCATTGACTGGTATGGCCATCAATATCGAGAGTGGGCAGACGCAGAAATCACATCTTGTGTCAATGGTCAATGTGGCACACGCGGAACCAGAAGCACCGGAAGAAAGCCGATGGCACTTGTTCAACGACTTCTTGGTGAGATCGGTTAGCACAGAAGAGGCACTCACTTTCAACACATCTTGGAAGGTTCCTTCGGTTGTCGCATACCAGTTGAAGGACAAGAACAACACAATCGACACGGAATGGAAGAAGAACATTGATACTTCCATCCTATATCAGGACTTCAAGTATGTGCTGACCCGCTGTTGCGTTTAATTTTACTGACATTGTTTAGCCCAAACGCGGATCTCGCGACAAAGACATATCGGGTGCTCAACCCTGACGACGAAGTCCCTGGCCCAGATACAATCATCGCGCTCGACACCGAGTTTGTTGCGGTACGACAACCCGAGATCGAGATGAACTCGGATGGCGAAAGGGAAACCATCCGCCCCATCGTATACGCGCTTGCTCGAGCATCAGTCGTCCGTGGTACAGGTGAAGATGAAGGCATGCCATTCATCGACGACTACATCAACATCAGAGAACCGATCGTGGATTACTTGACATCCTACTCAGGAATCACTGAGCAAGATCTAGACCCTCGAGTTTCGAAGCACAGCCTCCTGCCATTGAAGATGGTATACAAGAAGATGTGGATTCTTCTCAATCTCGGATGCAAATTTTTGGGCCATGGGCTCAAACAAGATTTCCGAGTCATCAACATACACATCCCCAAGTCGCAGGTTATTGACACAATCGACTTGTTCTTCCTCAAGTCTCGACTGCGAAAGCTATCATTGGCCTTTTTGGCATGGTATCTTCTCAAAGAAGATATCCAAATGGAGACGCACGACTCCATTGAAGATTCCCGGACAGCTCTCAAGTTGTACAGGAAGTATCTCGAGTTCCAAGATGCCGGAATTCTGGAGACTATGTTGCAGGATATCTACCGCGCGGGCAGAGATGTTGCTTTCAAGCCGCCCCGGAAAGACGACCAGCAGTTGCCAAGGTCGGATACACCTCCTCCATTGCCTGCCGACAACTCAACGGGGCCGGTCACGCCGGTCAGGAATACCAGCTATTTGGCACAGACTCCTGGATCTGCATTTGGAGGCGCTTCAGGCTGGACACCAGGAAAGGGATCCCCACTACCGCAGTAGGTGATAGAAGGTAGGAGTGGTCCCAACGAGGATTTGGAAAAGGATGAGCCCCAGGATCAAGGAGAGGGCGATTCCGCAGCTGAAGAACACAGAATTGCGCGTGAAAGAAGACGAAAAGCCCCAGAAAAGCATGAGTTCACGGATGAAGGCCAATATACCGCGGACAAGCACGATTCCTCATGAAGACTACAAAAGTGCAAAAAGAGTATCAATCCGCAGATGGTTGGTTCGAGCGCGAGTTGGTGCAGACTCTTTCACATACTACGAGTGTTGCATCTAGTTGTATGTATGTATCCTTAGACAAAGCGCACAGCGGTCATTGCATAACTAGGTAGTCAAAGACTTTATGGATACCTTTAAAAAAGAGACAATCTTCTATTAGTGTTACTGGGTTTCATTTCACGATGGTCTTGTTATGCCTCGCTTTTTAGATTGGTGACAGGTGTTAACTGGCGAACTCGAGCTCTTTCCTTCTGTAGAAAACCAAGGAGGGAAAGACGAACCTACCAAGATTAGTAGTCGCGCCATAATTCCCAACCCGAACCTGTCTTTTCAACTCTCTACTCACAAACTCATCTTGCTAATACTTTTTTACTTCATTACCTATTTCATGCTCTAGTTGCTCAACTTGCGTCTCACCACCTAACTACTGCCACTCTTATAATCCGATTCATTCTAACCGCATCCTTCTCTCGACAATATGGACGGTTATGACGATGCACGATGCCTCCCTAGAATCCCGAAGCTTTTCCCTACCTCTGACTCGCAACCAGAGCTCGTTCTGTATTCCGCATCCTCTGATACCGGAAGCTCGACGAATAGCGCTCCCCACGCTCTTGATACTTGCAACGACAGTAATAAAGACGACACACGAGAGGAAGACCAAGGACAAATCGAGTCTCCGCCCAGTAACGCCCCTCTCTCGACGCTCACAAGCCTTGGAGAGGATAATGCTATGTTTTAGAAGAACAACGACGCGGAAGAATATCCAAAGCCTTCAAGAGTGTTTACGACGGAGATCACAGAGTCTTCGCAGGACGAGACGGCTTCAATTGACCTCTGTACCGGTTCCGCACATTCAGATGGTGATCGCCAAGAGGAGGCCACGGAAGACTGGAGAAACTTGGGCAACGAAGCTCTCAATCCGGATGACCACTCTGATGGTACCAATCATGGTAGTTCGGGTGAGACAACACCAAACGCACGTTTCTTCGAGACATGCATAGTTTCAATTGGCGCTCAAGAACAAGCACCGCAGCCCTTGACAAGACACCGCTTGCAATCAATACCTTCCACACGACTCTACAAGCTAGGTTCAGTATACAACAAGCTGAAAGGGATGGCGGAAGATTCGCAGGCTGCCACTGCCGGTAGTGATACGCCTCAGAAGGACCCAGACGCTGATCCTGATGGCACATTGGAAGGTCTTGACGTTGCCTCGGAGCCAGAATACCCAGCTTACTACATCTTCGACCCTCGGTCAACTGGCTCTGCATATTATATGTATCAAGATTCCGACACACAAGAAGGTTTCAAGATCGAGAAAGTTTCCTTCAAGCCCATGTTGCCAGAGCCAGGACAGCGAGCATACTGTATTGAAGCATCGGAGAAAGACCAAGGTGAACCCAGGCACGAAAGCCAAGAGACACTGTGGAGGGTCGACTCATCTCGTATTCCTGCAGTAGTTATCGATTCAGAGAGCTCAGGTTCCCATGAAGCGGTAGTTGACACGAATGAGCCACTGTATGCTGGGGATGAGGCCACCCAAAGTATTGCCAGGAAAGTGAGCGATCGACTTCAGAAGATTCGGCATTTGAGGGAACACCTGCGTGTCATCAATGGCAAAGGACGAGATGTTCCAGAAGCGAGAGGACTGTATCTCATTGGCGACAAGGATATCCGCGATGTTGTCAGTATTGTTTTGAGCGAAGTGATCAAGAATGGTCATGTCGATCGATCCGAAGGAAGAACCACAACAACAGAATCTTCTGAGGGTCGACCATTGCCAAAGTTGGACGGAGATTCAAATGCTATCCTGGTGCCCACGCCTACAGCAGTAGATCCAGCAACGACCATCAACCTGCCCAACACCTCTTATGCGAACATTAACGCTTCAGACATGCAAGTTCACACTAAAACCCGCGGTGCTGAGTCCGATACAACGACAACAGTCATCACACGCCGGAGTGTTGCTGAAATCGTTTGGGCTCGGGCTTATCCTGAAGGCTATGATCCGGACTCGCGAACACACGGTCGAACTGTGTCTGACTGTTGCTCGCCCACTCATGGAGGCTCACGTTCGTGCCCAGATGATCGACGACCGAGTCATCCCAAGGAAGGCAAAGGCGATCCTACACTACGACATTTTACTACACCCAAGAGTACAGCTGAAATTCTCGCGGACATTATGTGCAACAAGAGCTTTGAGCAGCAACTGAGAGTCAGCGATGGCACTGTCATTACTTCATTCCCTAGGCTCTTTTCCCGTGATTTGACCACAGAATGGCCCAGATCATTTCCAGATGGCGGAGACCCGAACAGGCCTGCGCCATCTACGTTGTACCACCAAGGCGTTGATGCCCGTAGTGGTCTTCATGAGCCAGTATCATCACCTTCTAACGAGCAGCCCCCGAAATGTCCAACATCTCCGACCAACGGTAGTTCGCTCTTTGGCGCAAATCCTTTCAACCATAAATCAAGGAACAAATACCTGCCAGCTCCTCTTGCAGCAGAGAGAAGACTCAGCGCTTCTCTGGATGCTGATACCCTAAGACGCCGCAGCACGCAGATCGCTGACATTGAAGAAGAGCCCTTGGACGATTGTCAACCACGTCCTGGTCTTTTGAACAAGATCAAGCACGGCGGCCACAAGCTGTTTCATAAAAGTCATTTTCGGCGGCCAAACGGGAGCACAGCGACCGAAGAGGATGCTCTTGATGAGAGCAGTGTCGTGCGTTCAGGGAACAACACAGGAAGAGGAAGAACTCCAGAACCGCCCATATCAGATAGCTCGAGAGTACACAAGACCGCAACAGGGAGTAAGCTCAACGTCGCCTCATATGAAGAGGGAGTGTGTTCGGAAGATGACGAGCCACACCGATGCGTCAACGATTCATCGTCTCGAGATCTTTCTCCCAAATGAGATGATGAGTGAAGAGAGGCATGATGGAAAGCGTAATTGGAGCATAAATACCTAGACACCTCAGTCGATAGAAAGAATGCACATATTTCATAACATATGACCCTTGTTGGAATGTGCAACTCATAGGTACTGCTCCTTGTATTGGTAAACTCGTTAACTTGGAACTTGGAATCGTGAAGTATCAACGCATATGCATCGTTATATCCTATTAATGCCTGTTATACCATGTCTAAATGTTCTACACGGCCTTGCTGGCTCTAGCCTTGTTCTCCCTATGCCTCTTCTCCTTGGCCGCCGTCTTGCGACGCTTCATCCACGACCTGTTGAGATCACGTCTGTTATCCCAGAACCAAGCCTGGAAATCACTCGAGCTCTGGGGACCAGAAGCGTCCTTGTCTCCATCCTCCTCTCCGTACCCATGCTCCGCCATATCAGCATCCTCATCTCCCTCCTCCTCATCTTCAGGCCAGAAGTTGCGCATGCGCGAGGGATGCGCCGTATCAGGTGTAGGAGCAGCGCTTCTAACGCCGCGCCATTCGAAGTCCTGGCGGGAAAAGGGAGTCATGGGGCCTGGTGTAGCAATCGTTTGGTTGGCGGGGTCTTGGTTCTCTTCTTCCTCAATATCATCATCGTCGTCATCGCCACCGCCGAAGAAGCTGAATGGCTCGGCTTCTTTTTTGGCTGGCGTCTCGGTGGCGCTTTCCTCGGGCTTGGAACGTTTGTAAAGGGCTTCGAGGGGATGGATCTTGGTGGCGGGGGTCAGGGGAGGGGGTATCTTGATGGTGAGATCGCGGGATGAGCTTGAGGACATGGGTCTGTTGTCGTCGGCTTTGATGGCTGAGAGAGGAGGCGTTGCTTGTCGGGGTTGTTCGGGAGATTCTTCGTCGGAGGAGGACTCGTCATCTTTTTGGGGTGTAGCCTTGGTGATCTTTTCTTCCTTCTTCTCCTCTACTGTGGCATCAACTTCCATTTCGTCCTCGCTCTCTTCCTCTTCTTCGTCTGAAGACGAACCACTGCTGCTTGTGCCGCTGTCGCTGGTTTCATCGTCTGACTCAACTGGAGGAGGAGTAGCGGCCTTCTTGACCTTCTTCTTCTTGGGCGCAGGCTCAGCGACCTTTTTCTTTTCTTTGACAATCTCAACCACGTTACCCTCCTCGTCCACCCAGCCCTTACCCTCGATGTACTCAGTCGCCGCGTTGACTTCGCCGTCGACAGAGGTCTTCAAGAAGCTCGGGAACTTTGTCGTCTTTTCAAACTCGTGAACAACCACCTCACGACCCTTGCCCTTCTTCTTGCGCTTCCGGGGCTGGTCGTCCTCGGGGAGTGTGGAGGTGAGATTGGGAGGGACCTTTGTCTTGAGCAGACACTCATCTCCCTCTGTGTACTTTGACTTTAGGCGCTTCTTCTTTTCTGTGAACTTGCCGTCCTTTTCCTTTTCTTTGTCCAGCTTGCTCTTTTTCCTTCTTTGGTCGGCATTCTCTGTCCAGCCTCTCTTGACTTTGCGGTCTGTCAGAGCGACACCCTCGAGAATGTCGGGATTGCGCTTTCGTTTTCTCCTCTCCTCTTTTGACTCCTTCTGCTTCTTGTGCTTCTTCTCCTCCTCCTCGTCTTGCTTGTCAAGCTCGGCGGTGGGCTCGATCTTGTTCTCTGGTCGAGCCTTTTCGACGCGGACCTTGCTACCCTTGAGCACAGAGCCATGAAGCTTCTTTTTCAGCTTATCAGCCTCCATGGTGGGCAATTCGACGTAGCCGTAGCGGCGCTCGGGAAAAGTGTCGATCGTGTGGTAAGAGATGTTTCGCGCCTTGGGAGCTGCAGAGGCCGACAGGACGATCTTGATGAGCTCGGGATCGAGAGGGCTGATGTGAAGTCGGACGTAGTCGCTGGAAGCAGATTCAGCTTCAGCGGACATTGCGAAACGAAGAGTATATCTAAAAGTTGTGCGACGCAGAAAGCGTCGATTTGAAATGAATGTCCAAAGAAAAAGGGACGAGCTTTTAGTTTTTGCTTTTGCGATTTGCCCAGAAAAAAAGTTCCAGGGACCCTTTTAGCGTTGGATGGAGAGCGCAGTCGCTGATTGGCTGAATGGAGCGACGTTGATCCGAGCGATTGGATCTCCAAGATGTGATGTGATATTAGTTGATGTAGATGTTTATAAAATCAGATAAAAAACATTATTGGACCTTCTCAGGGTATGAGGTCTGTTCAAGTTTTAGATTCTACCAGTAAAAGCTCATGAGGCTGAGTTGACAGGTTGACTAACACGTCTCAGTTACCGCTGAGATGTCAACTCGTTCCGTTACAGATCCGATTACCCAATATGGAAAGTATACCAAAGATTGAAGCAACCACAAGACACCCTCGGCGACAAGCTTAAATGGGAGATGGAGTACGGATGATGTAACCTTATGCACTGCAGAGAAATGTTCTAGATTGTGGTGTTGATAATTCGTGTGTAGTATTGCGACAAACCAGGGATCCTTGAAACCCTTGGCTTATACTCTTTGGGACGAATAGTGTCGCAGACAGTCTTAACGATAACAGCCATGATACAGGTCCCGTCGGATGTGTTGAGATATTGGGATGGAAACTTAATACTCGGTTCTATAGTTTTGGTATCATGATTGATTCAACTTTATGCCTTGGCTTGTTTTGCTTAGCGATGGTCACATATAGTCTCAGTGTATAAAAGGAGGACAGTTCCTGTTTATTCGACCAAGTTTTAGTAGATATCGCCGCACTTTGTCTGTATCTCTTCAATTCGTTTCAATCCCTGGAGGATCTCTTTACTCGTTAATTATTTTACATTCTTTTCTTCACTAGTACCATTTCGAAAACTGTCATTCAAAATGCATTGGTCTACTCTCATCGTCTTCTTCGCCGGATCTGCTCTCGCTGGTATGAACCTATCACAACAAAAACTACTATCATGATACTAACCCGTTGATTTAGCGCCTCACTTGGTCAAGAGACAGAACCCCTGCTTTATCGTTGGCTCCGAAGCCCTGCCCGAAGAGGTCTCATCTGGGGCCGCAGGTTTGGCCTCTGCTGTAACCTGCGACACTTCGCGAACAACCATCGACGGCGTCCCTGATGTGATCTCTAACGGCGTGTCCTTTTCCTCTGTCAACTTTGCTGAATCAGGTCAATCCCCTCTGACTTTCGCCCTCGACAAATTCGCGACTTCAACACCCCTGGCGAATAACGATGTCAACAAGTTCCAGAACGAGTTGAATGTTTACCTTGCTACCGAGGCGGGTATCAGGGCAGCCGGAGGAAACCTTGCCATCAAGGTGCCCAAGTTCTTCCTGCAGTTCCAGATTGCTCGAATTCAGCAGGCACAGGGTGCCGTGTCCAACATTCCTGGCATGACTGTCGATCATCAGCTCGAAAAGGTCCTTAAGAATGCAGCTGGAGAAGACAAGGCTCTCCTTGACCAAGTGAACGCATTGGCTACCAACCTGAACTAAGTTCCAACACATGCAGTATAATAATACAAATGGTCCTTATTTTTTATCCAACCCAATGTTTGTACAAGTGACTTCCACATAGCCATCATTATAAAAATACATCCCATCACAACTTAGAGAGGAGAATGAAATACGCTAGAAACATCCCCAGAAACACCGGCATTCATCGTGACCCAAGCGCCAAAGAAATGAGTTTACGAAGAGCCCCGGAACCAAGGCTGAGGGTCCTGCTCATGCCTGTCGCCTCCAATAGCCTTCCACCAAGTATCGGTACTCCAGCGAATAATACGCTCGGCTGAACCCAAAGGAGTGGCAGCAGGACGAACATCGAGGAAGAAAACAGGCTCGCCGTCGGCCTCAGGCTCGCCGGAGTAGTAGTCGATGATATATCGAATCTCCTTCCTCTGTCCGTTGATCTCTCGTGCAACGTACCAGTCGTGTCGGTCGAACGGGGGCTCGGTGCTGGAAACGAGTTAGCCAATAAATTACATGTATACTAGAAATGATGAAAACTTACCCATACTTGGAGGGATAAATCCAGCCCAAGACCTGCATCATATGAGCCTTGGGAGTGAGCTCCTTAGGCCGGCCCTGGAAGCGGACAAGGCTTGGCTCAGTGTCGACGCCATCCCAGTGCTTGTTCAGCTCCTCTTCAACATGACCCTCGCCTCTCTTGCAGATTTGCCAGCCCTTGTAGAGACCCCGCGCAAATCGTTGCTCCCAACCAAGAATTTCCTGCCATGCGCCCTCGTTGAGGAAGTTGTGCACTGAAACCATGCCCTCGACGGCAGTGATATCGGTATCAGTATAACCCTTGCGCAGCAGCGCATTGTACATCTGCTGAGGAGAAGGGTACTCCCAGTTGCCATCGCCAGAGCCCTTAGGGATGGTTGACGCATCTCGGCTAGTTGGCAGGGCGAATTCCTGGTTAGGCGCAGGCTTCTGGGAAAGATCAGGGAACATGTAGTTGAGAGGGTTGAGCTGAGAGATCAGAGACTTGGGCTGCTCCTGGTTTCGGGCAGCGTGAGGAACAGGACATCCTGAAGTAGGTGGGGGGATCTCGGCGGGCTTCGGTTTAGCAGCGGGATTCAAGGCATCGGCCGACTTTTGGTGCATAGGACAACCAGGCTGGAGAATGGTTAGTATGTCAACAAAGAATTTGAAGAATGTGAGCGTACTGGAGGAGCCTTGTTGGTAGTCACTGGATGACCAGCAGGAACCGCAATAGCGGGAGCTGCGTCTGCCCAAAACCAACCCATTGCTAACCGTTATAAAATAAAGTTGTATTGTTTGATCAAGGACCCAAGAGATAAAAGGTATTGGCCTCGAGAGCGCAATGTTTGGAAGAATCGAAAATGTTGGTTGGCGATGATGACAAGATCAAAGAATTGGAGAATGGGGAAATGGATGAGCAAGAAATTCCCAGAAATGGATGCTTTATCGCGCCTATCAAAAAATTTGAGTCGCAAAAGAGGCAAGACCGGGGCAAACCGCGCCAAGTGCTTCCCACTTTCCTTGCAGCGAGAAATGTTCCTGCCTTTTGTCAGCGCAGCACGTGCCTTCCCGAGATGTTCCCGAGAAAGAATTAAAAGTCTTTTTTAAAGTGAACGCAATCGATAAGCCGATCGATAAAGAGTGCGTGCTTTATACGTCACTTTTGGCAGTTGCAGTGACCAGCTCGACGTCACTAACACTATTCGTTAGCTCGTACCAGGGGATGGCGGGCATCCCTGTAATCAAGTCGTTGCATCATTAATGTTTGCACATGCAAAAGTAATTGTCGCTCGTCAATACTTTGAACCTACTTTCTTCTCAATTTTTGAATGCGACCTTCTCCAACCTTCTCTCGAACATGAGAGCGTTCGCGTCTATTCAATTCTTCAACAAGACACTTCCTCTGTCGCGATGAGAGCTGGCCCTTTCATAGGCCGCTTTTTCGTGCATCCGGGCCTCCGAACATGTCCGAATGTCAAGCCCAACATCTCGATCCTTAGCCGTCGATTCGCTTCCCAAAGCTCACGCCATCCTCGATTTACAAAATGGTCTACACCTACCTCGAAAAGAATAGCCTTGCAAGCATCTGGCGGTGCTGTGGCATTAGGAACAGCTGCGTTTGTCGAATTATCGCAACAAGAAAACGGCAATGATCAAGAAACCGGAGAAAAGCGCATGCTCGAGGCGTCGCGAGCTGAAGTGCGAAAGGGCGTTCGAGCTGAGTCGCGAGGCCTTGCAAGAGTGGGAGAGCGTATCAAATACTTGATTGATCTTCTGATCATCGAACCTGTCTGCACTGGATTTCGTTTTCTACAGCTCGTCGTTATCTTCGTGCCAGTCATTATTACAATTCCCGCCATTTACATTGGAAGCCGCCTTCCCGATAGAGATAATGAGCGATCAGGCACGCTCTGGTGGTATGGCTTCCTGGTCAATGAGATGGAACTAGCTGGCCCAGCCTTTATCAAGCTCGGGCAATGGGCTGCTTCGCGAACCGATATCTTCCCCACGGAGATGTGTGAAATTATGTCCAAACTTCACTCAAACGCGCCAGCTCATTCACTCCATGCTACGCGCGTGACTGTTGAAGCTGCATTTGGTGGCCTCCCATTTGAAGACATCTTTGAAGAGTTCCACGAGAAACCTCTCGGCGTTGGTGCCATTGCTCAGGTTTACAAGGCCAAATTGAAGCCTGGTTTAGCTAAACCAGAGGAAGCCGACCTGCACGATTCTTATCCTTTAGCCCAGAACGTGAAGCGCAACGTTGACACGGTCCTGAAGAGCTCACCACAAAGGATACCGTCATCATACGTTGCAATCAAGGTGCTACACCCCCGTGTTGAGAGAACAGTTAGAAGAGACCTTCGCATTATGGGCTTCTTTGCCTCGCTCCTCAATCTCATCCCAACTATCGAGTGGCTTTCATTACCGGACGAGGTAACTCAGTTTGGAGAGATGATGAAGCTGCAGCTTGATCTCCGTATCGAGGCCGCAAACCTGGCGACTTTCCGAAAGAACTTCAAGGACCGGTCCACTGCTTGGTTTCCATATCCTTACACAGAGTACACGACCCGTAACGTTCTGATCGAGGAGTACGCACAGGGTATCCCTTTGGCAGACTTTATGGAGAACGGCGGTGGCGTTTTCCAACACGATATCGCCGATGAAGGTCTCGACGCATTCCTTCGTATGCTGCTGCTTGACAACTTTGTTCACGCAGATTTACATCCTGGCAATATCATGGTGCGATTTTACCAATCAGCTCATCCAGACCTACGCCTACGAAAGGCATTGACCAAGGCCCATCCTGATGAGGCAGAAGATGTCACCGAGCAAGTGCTCGAGCGACTTCGACCATACCGACATCGCAAGGATACAAAAGCGTGGCAGGAGGAGCTGGCCAAGATTGATGCCGAGGGATTCCGCCCTCAGCTTATTTTTATCGATACGGGACTGGTGACCGAGCTCAATGCCGTGAATCGCGAAAACTTCCTCGACCTTTTCCGCGCTGTTGCTGAGTTTGACGGTTATAAGGCTGGTCATCTCATGTGCGAGCGCTGTCGCCAACCAGATGCTGTGCTGGACAAGGAAGTTTTTGCCCTCAAGATGCAACACCTCGTTCTCAGCGTTAAGAGCCGTACCTTAGCTCTCGGTAACGTCAAGATTGGCGACGTCCTGCAAGAAGTACTGAGCATGGTTCGAAACCACCATGTTCGCCTCGAAGGCGACTTTGTCAACGTGGTCATAAGCATCCTCCTTCTTGAGGGCATTGGCCGCAGCTTGAACCCTGATGTCGATTTACTCAGCAGCTCGCTACCAATTCTGCGACAGCTTAGCGCTCAGAGTGGAACAAGTATGGCCAAGCACGGAGACTTCTCCATGCTGGTAGTATGGCTAGGATTAGAAGCCAGACGTTTTATGCAGGCCAGTATTGAAGATGTAAGTCCTGGAAGTACCCCTTTGTTCCTTGCAAATACTAACATCAACCAGGTTGAGCGATGTGTCAAGTACGATCAGCTCTCTCCGAATATATAATAGTGTAGAACTCTGTATTAGATGAGGATATCTGGAGCTCATAGCATCAAAGGCGTACTTGGATTTTGCAAGAGGCGTGCCACGGAGTTAAAGAGAGATTTAGACATACAAATCCACTTATATTATACATAGGCTCAGCTCATTTGAAATTATCAAGAGTAATTTCTTGGAATATTATCATTGTAAAACATGTTTAGATTAAATGCCGCTTAATAGCGACGTCTTCAACTCAACCCTTTCTATACCTATGTGCTAGTTGCGCACTTTAATGTTTCCTTGATACACCATGCGCCCCTTTCCCGTAAGTTACAAAGTTGTATCCGTATCCGTACCCATACCCATACACGCAGGCTTCTAATCTGTGCTTGCACTCAGCTCCGTGGACTTCTCCCACAGGTTCCTGAGCAGGGTAATCGTCCCGTCTTCTTCTTCGCCGCCGACAAGGCTTGATCCGCTCAGCCGATCCGTCAACCTGCCATCGTCGTCGTTACCGTCGTAGCTCGACCCTGCGCCATTGGTGCGAACCGAGGTAGCGCGCTTAGGTGTGCCGGGCCGTCGAGCATCGGGCATGCTAACGTTGCGAGTGTGCTGGCGCATCATGAGATCCCCGGTCCGTTTGCCGTTTGTAGAGGCCGAGTAAGGCCTTGGAATGCGCAATGCCTTTTCCATGCCAGGGAGATGGTTGAGACGTTCGAGTGAGCGCGAGACTGGGTTTTGATACCGTCGAACGACAAGATATTCCATGCCGGTGCGCTCCAAGAGCTTACCGACACGAGGGTCTCGACTGTTCCCGCCATCATAGCCAGGACCACCGACACCGATGAGTGGCGTATGGCCAACCACACCCCCAACACCACCGACCGCTTGTCCAGGTTCAATTACGGAGCTGGCTCGCTGCAAGTTAAGCTTCTGCTGTGTCCGTGATGTCTGGGCAGCGGGTGGCGCGGTGCGCCTTGCTGTCTTAGGCGCCAGAGCGCTATCGTCAACTTCTTGCTTTGGCGCGCTGGTTGGTGGCTCTCGACGCTCTTCGAGGTCGCCTTTCAAGCTGGTTATGGAGCGTGCCTTGTGAGGGGTTTCATCGTATCGGGGAAAGTCCCCTCGACGTGGTCGGTAGAACGATCCATCGCTAGTCAATCCTGAACCAACAGCTTCGACAAACCGGGATGTCAACTCGTCAGTATTGCTTCCCGCAAGAGTACCCGACCCAGGGGTTTCGGCAGAAGCTGGAGCAAAATGCCGTGGGGATATCTGCGCTAGGTCGGCGCTCATCTGTGGCGGAGCTCCGTGAGACGGAGTGCGCTTGAGAATGCGAGATGTGAGATACTCCTTGTGTTGCGCTGTCACCTTTTCTGGACTGGTTGAGTTTGGCTGCTCTGGTTCCTCGTCCTCTTCCTCTTCCTCTTCCTCCTCTTCCTCTTCTTCCTCCTCCTGTTCGGCCTGCTTGTAAGTGGCGGTATCGTTGGGGGTTACCGGTCTCGAGCGGTCGTCGGGGTGAACAGAATGGTTACTGCTATTGAGAGACCCCTTGCGGGAGAGGTAGGGCGAGTTGGAACCACTGGCATCAACCCATTCGTCCTCCTCGTTGCCCAAATCGAAATGCACCTGCGACTTGCCGCCAGAGATTTGAGGCTGGTTGACAATGGTGGTGCTCGATGCGCGCTTCAGTTCTGTGGATCGGGTTCGCTTGCCGATTTCGGTATGTGAGCGATTGCGCTTGAGCTTGGAGTGAGAGGGGCTCTTGACGATTTTTGGTTGCGGAGAATTCTTGATCAATTTCGTTTGTGACGCGCTTTTGACGAGATTGCCCGAGGAGGAGTCGCGCGAAGATAATTTGGCGTCGCTGGCAGCTCGCCGATGCGAATTGGAAGCAACGGCTGCAGCGTTTCTTTGAAGAAGTTGTTGCTGCTCAACCTGGTCGGGGGTATCTGTGTGACGACGGCTAAGCTTTGGCTGTTTGGGGGCAGTTTTGGAACCAGGGCCTCGGGCGTGATGCAGGTGACCAACTGTGTGCTGTCGCTGGTGATGACGCACAGGTCGGCGATGTTGCTGATGTTGGTGTTGGCTGTGAACACCGCTGCTCTCGCTGTGCGAATCACTCTCCTGATGGTTGAGCGGAGGTCGTTTTGATTGGCCGCCCGTGGACGATGCGCTGTCCGCATCTTTGGTGTGAGGCATGGCTGGCTGTACCTGTCGTATTGGGACGTGGAGGGGGGTGGTATGGGAGGTATAATGCAGCAAGTAAAGGTTGCGCACAATTTCTTCTCGGTAACGAATTGATCAAGAGCGATTCGGGGAGTGAGAAATCGGAGGTTTCGCGACCGTGGTTCTTTTTTCCCCTTTGTTTGATGATTGTTTTTTGCGATTACAGTGTCAAGTTATGTTCCTCCTGGCCGGACCGACGATCCGAGCATATGCTATCATGAGCACTGGGGGAGAAGGAAGGAGGGAGAAGGGCGAATCGCAAACCGGGCACGGAGCTGAAAAGAAGAAAAGTGTTGTAAGAAATTAATCAAGACCAAGGTCGAGTCGTGTCGAGTCGTGTCGAGTCGTGTCGTGTCGTAAGGAAATATGCAGCCGTCGGATCGCGAATGGTGGTAGTTCCGTTCCCGTAACCGAATATGGAGCTCCCTTTAAGTGTAGGTAGGGCTCCTCCCTTGAGTGATGTCAATGTTGACGGATTGGCCGAGTGAAGAATTGGTGAGGTCAGGCGTGGTGGAGAGGTGGAGTTTATCTCTGACGATCACTCTGGAGATTCGAATCTGAATCTGGGGATAGATAATATGATATGAGATATGATTACTGAGAGATGGAAAGGGAGGAGAATTAGAGAAAGAGAAAAGGTGGTTGTTCGCAAAGAGGGAGAAACAACTTTTCTTGACGAACCCTCAAGGTCAGGCCTAGGCGAGTAATTCTAGACCAGACCAACACAGACCAAGCAAAAGGGCAAGGAAAACCCCAGACGAAACGAAGGGGAACAAACAAATGGCGGAGATTGAAACTAGGAACTGGACTAGTCTTGCCGAGAAGAGAGGAGACCAGACGAGCGATGTGCCGGGACCCAGCTTGTAATAGACTTTTTCTCCAAAAGGAACCAAATGGAGTGAAGCCTTTTTGTAATAGAGACGACCGAGATTCGCTGACCTTGGAGAGGGGTGAAAGTTAAAGTTGTTATGACTCTTGACTGACAGCAGAGCAGCACTAAGACACGGCAGTTTCTATTTCAGTGACGATATTCGTTGCAAGAGAAAAAAGGAGTCAAGTTGAGTTGGAGCTAGTCAACGAGCGAGATAATAACTAGGTAGGTAACAGTAATAAACAAGGTCCTTGGGATCGTACAGTGACGAGACTCAGACTCAGACTAGCGAGTGGACTTGTTGAGAGTGTGATGAGCGTGAGCGAGAGCGAGATCAACAGAAGATAACTACTACCTAGTGCAGGGGATAAATGATAACTTGATCAAGGAGCCGCACTCGGAACTTGGGAAAAAAGGGAATCTCCCTCTTTGGCAAGCCGAGCAACAAGAGACAACTTACGAAGCCTCGCATCTTGTCTGTGGAACTTATTCACAAGAAGAAAACGAGTCCCCCCAATAGAAAACAAGAAAGATGTGAGATTGGCTGAACCCACGAATGCGTCACTTGTAATACATACTTGCATTAGTTAGTGGTAGTTACGAAGCCATGAATCGGGTCTTGCGGAGTTGGGAATTCTTCTTAGTTGCATAGTAAATGGGGTTCGTTTGAACCGGTCTGTCATGGCTCTGGACTTTTTGACTTTTTAACTTTTGGCTTTTTGTGTATGAATATCATCCCGGGCCGACTATGGGCGTAGCGGTGCAAGTGGAAGTGGAAGTGGAAGTGAAAGTGTCAAGGTCAAATGAAAGTATTGTTGGTCAACCTCGAGTCATCATCAATCTTGTCAATGTTGCCGCGTGTCGTCAGGTTGTGCCAGATAGAGAATTGTAATAATAGTTTCAATCATGTGATTCTATTATTGTTCAGCTGCATGCGTCTTGCTTGATCAGGTATTAATCAACCTCACTTACAGCTCACATAAATCCCACTGAATCAGAGTCTGTCCCTAAATAAAACCGTTTCAATGAACTAAAATAACCATGAATAGATTTGTTATACTAGCAGAATAAACACAATAAGTTGTAACAATATGGAGATGTTCGATACACTTTCTTCACTCAACCTTCCGGAAGCTTATGGCAGGGATAATCTGGGGTGCCTTGCACGTGACCTTTAAAGTCAATCTTCATCCCCATTGTCCGTGTCATATCAAGTCAGCCATCATATCGCCCTCTTCAACCAATCGCAATACCTACGTCAACTTTAGACATCACCTAATCCATCGCAGAGCGCCCGCAAATACACCAGCCATGTCGTCAATCGCTGAAATCGAAGTGGAAAAGAAGGCCTACCAAGAACAAGTCCGACCACCGTTCCCATACCCAACGTGAGAACCCGTCATACTGACCAGTTTCTCTCCAGTTCGAGATCGTTCTTGGCCAGCTCCGCGACGACCCCGACAACGTCGAACTCAAAGCATTAAAGGACGAGTTAAACAGTTTTATCGATCTTCTCAGTGAACAGATTGCTGAGCTCAAGCCTGCCCAGGCGTCTAAGCCCGCCCCCAAGGAGCCATCACCACCCCCCGAGCCCGAGAAGTGGTCGCGCGAGAACCACCCCGCCTTTAAGAAAGCAGCTCCGGCCGAGGAAAAGGAACAGGCTGCCCCCGCAAACTACCAAGTCAACGACACTGTCCTAGCCAAGTGGGTTTCTGGCGACAAGGGCTTCTACACAGCGCGCATCACCTCCATCACTGGTTCCTCGACAAATCCCATCTATGTCGTCAAGTTCAAGACCTACGATAACACAGAGACTCTCCAAGCTCGCGATATCCGACCTGTTTCCAACAAGCGCAAGGCGGACGGAACACCGACAACTTCAGCGCCCGCGACACCATCTGCTCCTGGGCTGGTCACATCTGCGGGCGCGACGGTATACCCCGACGCCAAGAAGGAGGCTGACAAGGACGGCGAGGCGAAGCCTCCCAAGCCAAAGAAGATCAAGGCCAAGAAGGAACTTGAGAAGAACAAGAATAAGTGGCAAGAGTTCAGCGCAAAGTCCAAGGGTGGCAAGAGCACAAAGAAGGACAGCATGTTCCGCACTCCTGACGGTGTTCATGGTAGAGGTACGCAACTTTTCTGCCCGTTATTCGTATGAACGAGATCACTGACCTTTTCTTAGTTGGCTTCACGGGCTCTGGCCAAGCAATGCGCAAAGACCCCACACGAAGCCGTCATATCTATCAAGTGAACGATGAGCTAGACTAATCACAATTCTCTCTTGGCAGGGTACTCGGTTCGATACGCAAAGGGCATGCGAGGGGGGCGTTTGGAAATGTCTGGACTTTCTCTTTGTTTGGTAACATGCCTTGCGTTTCATCATGGCAGAAGCTAACGATTTATCTTTACGGCGTTTATTCGCGTTAATTCCAGTTCTTCCCCAGATTCTAGTACGTAGGAGCGACGCGGCCTCGACCAGGCCAGCCGAGGTCAAATCAAATAGTGGTTTTTGAGCAAATCATGTCTTTCCCCCTCAGATTCGAATGTTTTACTAAGTGAGCTGATAGGGACATTTATTGCACATGTCTTACATTGTTTGTATGTGGTGAGTCGACCTGATCATTACTTGCTGCTCAGCTCGATCTTTGGACAAATGTCCTGGGCTATCTTCAGAAAGGCTGCCGCCCTCACGCTCTCAGGTTCTGCCACCACTGTTGGCTTTCCCCTGTCCCCGTCGTCTCCAATGTTGGGGTGCAGGGGAATATCTCCTAAAAAGTCGATCTGGTGCTCTTGGCACAACTTCTCCACTCTCGCGTTGGAACCAAATATGCTGGTCTCTCCGTGACAGTGAGGGCATTGGAAAAGAGACATGTTTTGCACTACGCCGAGGATATTGACGTCAACTGTTTTGAACATGTTGATACCCTTGACAGCGTCTTTGGTGGCCAGGGTATGAGGCGTAGTTACGATGACAGAGCCTATTCTCGGTTAGCAAGAGTGATTCGCTGCATGTTGTAGGCACGTACCATCTAGAATGACCTGCTGCGTGATAGTCAACTGTGTATCTCCTGTTCCTGGTGGCAGGTCAAGGACAAGAATGTCAAGACCACCCCATTCGACTTCATGAAGCAGTTGTTGGATAGCCTTCATAACCATGGGGCCTCTCCATACAACTGGTGCATTCTCGCCGACAAGATAACCCATAGACATTGTCTTGACTCCATAATTTGTAAGAGGAACCAACTGGCTATCTGGAATATATTAGCAATTGGTGGGAGTTGCATGCTCCCATCACTGACTATTCGATAACCTTGGTTCTCCTGAGAGGTCAAACAAGGTCGGGACCGATGGGCCAAAGATGTCAGTATCCAGAATACCAGCACGGAAGCCTAGTCGAGCAAAGGCCAGAGACAGGTTTGCTATGTTGATTTAGAAACGTTCCAATGCTATGATGTAGTATCGTCAAATACCTGCAACTGTGCTTTTGCCTACACCACCCTTGGCAGACGACACAGCAATGACCTTTTCGACACCTGTGATCTTGCGACGTACTGGACGTTTGCCCCAGGTCGGGGGCGTTCCAGATCTAGGGAGACCCTGGCATTTGACATAAGATTCAAGCCGTATAAGATCGACCATGTGAGAGACCACTCACCAGCGGGTTCTCATGCTGGAGAGCCCGGAAGCTCTGAAAGAGGCGAGCTGTAGTTGCTCGCATGTTGGAAGGGACAATGGCAACTACAATCTAGTCCCAGGAGTTTATGGGCAGAGTCCCTCAATTATAAGATGCACAGATCTAATATTGTTAATACTGTCTAAAAATAAGAGAAATATGAGAGTGTCTACCTATGCCAGATAGGTATATTCGAGACTGACCAAATAAGGTGTCATGGAACACATGCACGATGAATAGACTCTATGAGCTAGCGGACCCTACAGGGCACCGTCCACTGATATCGAGCTGCGACAGTTCTGCCATTATCCACCGCCTAAAAGTTCAAGGCCGAATCTCAGAAATTTCCAACGTGGGGGCTGTCACTGTTAGTGGAAGATCTTCCCTTGCAAGATTCTACAAAAAAAGTCAAATAACCAATTCACAATGGTTAAAGCAAAGGGCCGCGCGAAGGAATTCCAGGATCCTGACGAGCCTATCACCAAGGGTATGTCGTAACTAACGTTTTCTTCATGATCGCATGTTTCCTAACTCTCTCAAGATTACGATCCCGAGGCCGACGTCGATGCGAGCGAGCATGGCAGCGGAAGCGAAGACAGCGAGGACGAGAATGCGGGAACTGAGCACTACGTCTCTGTCGGAAAGAGCAAGATGAGGAAGTCAGAGGGCTTGTCGCTTGGTCCCCAGTACCGCGGTTCGCGCGTCTCGCGAGATGCCCTTGACGAAGAGAGCGCATCCGAGGAAGACGACGAAGAGGAATCGGGCGACGAAGAATTCGATGACCCAGAAACCGCAGATCTTGAGCGCGACGCAGCTGAGGCCAACGACTCGGAAATCTCTAGCGACAATGCCCTTGGCGAGAGTGACGAGGAGCGCTTCAAGGACTATACTTTCCGCGCAAGCTCCAAGCCCAACAAGCCTCTTTCGAAGAGAGCCAAGGCTGCCGACTACATGTCCTCTTCTGATAATGAGGGCGCAGAGCTTGGCGGTTCAGACTCAGAGGATGAAGAAATGGATGATGGTCTGGACGCTCTTGTCGATGGCGAGGGAGATTCTGATGATGAGTCGGATGAGAATGACGACGAAGAGGTCTCTGGCGAGGACGAAGAGGATGATGAAGAGGATAGCGAAAGCGATGAGGAAGACTCAGAGGCCAAGGCTAAAAACGCAAAGCCCATGATGGCAGCTCTGTCCACCCGACCCGACGTCGACAAGGGTCTGGCGATTCGTCAACAGCGCAAGGCCTACGATGGACTCTTGAACATGCGAATTCGTCTTCAAAAGGCTCTCATCGCCGCCAACACCTTCGAAGCCCTCGAATCCGATCCCGAGCCCGAATCAGAGCCCTACGAGGCCGCGGAAGAGGCTGCCATCAAGCTCCTCAACACCATCAGCAGCCTCAAGGACAACTTTGGACCGTCCCACGCTGGCGAGAAGCGCAAGCGTGAGATGGAAGTGTCCATGACTACGAGCGAGATCTGGGAACATATGCAGGCTGAGGAGGAGCGAGCTATCAAGTCTAGGGAGGATCGTCTGGAGAAGTGGTCCCGCAAGGTGCAATCCGTCAACGTCACAGGACCCAAGGGCCTCGAGGGCCGAAACAAGACGCTCATCAGCGCGCTCAAGGACCAACTTATCGACCCCGACAACCGCCTCGCCAAGCGCTCTCGCGTTCCTCGCTCATGCGCCCCCGCGCAAGCTGGAAAGGGCGTTTCAGAAGACAGTGATATCTACGACGACGCCGACTTCTACCAAGTCCTTCTCAAGGAGCTTGTCGACCAGCGAACAGTGGAGGGATCATCAGGAGCTGGTGCCGGCGATGCCGTGCCAACAGTGGTCCTCACAGCAGCCAAGGATGTCAAGAACCGCAAGAACGTCGACCGCAAGGCAAGCAAGGGTCGCAAGATGCGCTTCACGGTCCACGAGAAGATGCAGAACTTTATGGCTCCCGAGGACCGACGCGCGTGGGAGCAGGGTGCTATTGACCGATTCTTCGGTACGCTGTTCGGTCGCAAGATGCAGCTCAACGAGGATGAGAGCGACGACGATATGGATGTCGATGTTGAAGAGGCGGGACTCAGACTGTTCAGAAACTAAAAAAAGGATTTTTAAAAGTTTTAATCGTAGATCAAACATCACATATAGATATATTTATTCAAGTACTGCCGAATAACCAAGTTCCAAGAAACATAGTCAACAAAACAATGTGAACTCCCAGGTGCACCACAGGCCCTCCTAGCGTTTTCGTCGTTGAAGCTCCCTCCTCCTTTGTATAACCACTCATGCGCATGTAAGCGCGATAGCAAGGCCAGATATGCCAAAACGCAAAAGCGAGAGCGACGTGTTGCGCGACATGGTCAAAAGGTCGACGGAGAAAAATGAGAGCGATGAGATTTGTGGTGAGAATACAGCCGCCAAAGGATTGGACGATGAGAGCTGCGGACGGAGGAAGTGGTTGGAGTTGAGTTGATGGTTTGAGGATAAAGGTGAGAGCGGCGGGAGTTTCGATGAGGGCGTGGACAAGAAAGGGGATTGTTGCTGCAGATACCATGGTGAATACTGCCGAGGGTCTCTAGGTACTGGAAATGGATTGTGTTGGTGTTGATATCTTGGATTAGGTATGCAAAGTTCAAGATGTCGGTCGTGGTGTTTGTGAATTGGGAGACTTAGTAAGCCTTCGCTTACCCACCGACGACGGTTGAAGTGAGCGTCCAGGTAATAGGTAGATAGCTTAGCATTGAATTGATGAGTTTCTAAATCCAATTCTTATTTAAATTATGTTTTGTGAAGCTCTGTGCACGATGTGACTGTTCTTGCGGATCACCGCGAAGCGTCTACCAGCCAACGCTACTACAAAGAGCTGATAATGAGTACAATGTACACATTTTTTTACTATTATTATACTATCCATTGCTGGATCCTCCTCCTCCTAGTATTCTTCTGTAATAATGCTGGCAGATGCGTCAAGGCCAATTGAGTACAAATGGCATTATGTTGATCGCTAATACATCTCCTTAAATTGCGGAAAGACAGTGCCGTCGATTCCAAACATGCCATTCGTTTGCTCAGATACTTCGTTATTCGGGCCTTGCCCATCGTTCTCATTGTATTGAAAGCCATTCAAGCCCACGTATCCTTCAAACATACGAGACATCTCGGCCTGGATACGGGATCCATTCTGAGCCAACGGGTCTGGTGTTGCTGTTGATGATTGTTGACCCGGTACTGAAGGTTTGCGGAACGTTTGTTGTTGATCCATGTGACCTCGCGCAAGCCCTATCATTCCTAACGCAGCCGTTGACTGCGGATCGTCGTCGGGGTTCAGTCCAAACCGGGGTGCTACATCTTTGAGCGATCGAATTGTCCGCCACAGCCGCTGTGAGGCCCAGCTCTTGGCAGATAGGTCCTTGACCAGTTCTAAGGCCATGTAGAACTCCTCACGACAATTGGCACTGAATCGAACCGGGGCGTGGACAGAAGCGAGGAAAACGACGGCGATGGCTGATGTAAGGAACTGATGGTAGAAGACCTGCACACGCCTGTATAGATTTGTTGTGTTATTCAGATGGCTGAGATAACGGATAGTGTCCTTGGCAATGTCGACGACACGCTCTGATTGTGCAGGGTGTGCTACAATGCTCGTGGCACTATGTAGGACAGGCGTATAAAGCCATATTCTCATCTGGTGATTATTAGTTTGTGTTCAAAGATTTGCACAGTATACTCACTTGATTCAGGCGCAGATATGTCCAGATTCGCAAGCGTTGGAGGTTGTATGATGGCGTTGACGTAATGTGCTTCTCCTTGTCCCAGTTGCGAACCTTGACCTCTTCGGGGATCTGTTCATACCACTGTAGTAGCTCTTGATCGACACCTTCTAGCTCTTCGGACCGCATATCGCGCGCAAGGATCGGACCGAAATGAGCGACCTGTCGCCACACCTTTGCGCCTATGCGAGAATAGGTGATCATGGCCACAAGGTATGGGTATTCCTCCTATAGTCTTATTAGCCAACTTTTCACACGTAGCATAAATCCAATACTTACAGGAAATGGAAGCTGTGAATCGATCTCCTCATCTTGAACGACGAAAGGAAGTCCAGTTGCAAAAGCCCACCTTCGGTCGAGAACATAGGCTGACCAAAAGCTAACCAAAGCGTTCTTCCTCTCCTCTTCATCTTGAATCCTCATCAGGCCTGTTCTCTGATGAATGCCAAGCTCCAGGCATAATCTAGCAACATGGCCCATGACGCGCCATGCCAGAACTTCATCGTTGGACAAGAATCGGTAGCCAGCAACAAGTGCCAGTATTGGTATGGTTCCGACATCCGCGGCTTCAGCCATGAGTTTTCTATTGAGTACTGTGTCCATGCTGTCGAACAAGCGGATGGCCTTGTCGCTATGCCCATGTTCTTCGACTACCAATGCACAGCACATGATTATCTTGAGTTGCAGGGTCTTGTCGTCGTTAATGAGTTCCCTGGGGTTTTGTTGCCGAACAGATTCAAGAAAAGTTGACATGCTCTTGGCGTGGGATATAACACTTTGAATGTTTAGCACCGGGTACATAATCCCTATTTCTTCCTCGTGAAGACGGCAGAGACGAACCATCTCGTCCTTGTCAAATTCGTGGAGGGGGTCCATTGGGCGCATGGACATGGCACCCGGCCCTTCGTTCATGTGCTGGTCGTCATCAGAAATGCCTTTGTAGCCCATGTTGTTGATGGTGTTATTGGCAACATCCAAGCTAAAGGCCATGCTCGTAGGGCCACGGAAAGAGCCATACTTTGAACCATCATGTCGGTTATATGAGGCAGAACTGTGAGAAGGTGAAGGGGCAATTGTCGATGTGCCGTGACTATGTGCCATTGCTCGGTCGCCAATCGAAGGGAAACGACCAGGCTCGGATTGCATGGTCTTGACTGTTTGATGCAACCAGCCGACTTCTTCCTGCAGGCGACCAAGCTGTACCGTCACCTGCTTGAATTCGTCCGATTCTTTGAAGTTTCCAGAACAGCAGTTGGGGGCATAAAGGCAGGCCAGATTAAGGTTACCGCACCGCTGACAAGGAGTTTCGCCGTTGCACTTTATCTTGCGTCTCTTGCATTCATTGCTGTAGTTTGTTAGTCAAGCCCGTTTCCTTGGTGACGGAGGCTAAGGTGCTGTTGTGTTACGAGGCAATGGCATCGATAAGCACACGCAACGAGGGGTTTGTACTGACCATGCTATTGATATATACTACAATAGAGAAGACCACGTGTTAGCCAAATGAACTCGTATGGTAGTGGGCTTGATGTGTTGAGCTAGTAACGATGAAGAGAGAACAAGGGGAATGTGTGTAGAAGACCCGGTAGCTTGGGTCTGTCCATGTGGTGCAACAAGGAAGGCTAGGTGCTTGACATCGGGAGGCTCATAATGTTTCGATAGGCGAATGTCGTCGAGTCCTGGGCCGATGGACAACGCCCCATTGTCCGCCTTGGCCCTCGTCTTGTCGACTGGTAAGGTCACATCTCACGCAAACCCTTGCCTTATCTGATCTCATTTCTTGAATATCGGGGACAGGAACAGGATATAGATAGGCGTAACAAATGAAGATGACTCACTCTGTTTCTTTTACTTCGCGTCTGCTTGCTAGCATTGCCTTGGCCATCATCTGTTGACTTCCTCTTGTTATTGGAGGCACTCGCACCGTGAGCGGAATTGTCGCCGACAGAGGCGGAACTTGGGCTGGCTTGATTATCGTAAGCAATAGCAGCACCTGCAGACGTCCCGGGGGTTCGGGCAGGAGTTCCACCTCGTCCGGCGCCGGAGCCGGGACCCAGAGACGGGCTTGAGGTTGGATTCAAGACCGGAACTTGGGCAAGGAATCGCAAGTCGCTTGCTTGTGTCTCAATTTGCTCCATGGTGCCGAAATGACCATTGACTATGGTGGAATTATCGACGAGCGGCGAATGAGAATGAGGTGAATGTGAATGTGAAAAGAGCAATTGTTCGTGCTGCAGGTGAAGATGATGGGCGTGTGTTGTATTTGGGGTCTGGGGATAAGAATAAGCCTGAGTCTGGAAATGAGTCTGAGTCTGAGTCTGAGTCTGCGTCTGAGGGTGAGGATGAATGTGAGCGCGAACTGCCAAAGGTGACGCGAATTGACCAAAGTGTCCGGGTGTCGAATCCGGGGCTACAGCGGCTGGGACTTGTCCTCGTACGGCAGGGCCCTGGACGTGGACTGGGACACTCCGCTGCGACCTACGCCTGCTATTGTGCCAGCGCCAGGTCCCCCAATCGATATTGTCATTGCCAGGTCCAGCGCCAGGTCCGGGCGTACCAGGGCATTGGCGGCCTAGAGGCGATTCCACGTGACCCGGATAGTTCCCGATGGCAGGAGCGGAATGAACGTTCCTGTTGTGGAAATCGTCGGCTTCAACAACTCGAACTCCTCCTTCATCCACGTCTCCTTCCATCACACCAAAGACAGAATAATAATCCTCAAACTCAGTCTTCATTCAGTTAGCCAAGAGTGGGCTTTTTCGTGTGTATTTTGAGTTTTCCACCGGATCAGTGCCGAGCGTCAAACAATGCCGGGAAAGGAAAATTCAGCCGCACCAAACCAAACCAAAAGGCCTCCTCTCTTGGACGTTCCGGATCCGCAAGGATTCAGTTAAGACTCGGAGCCGAAGCTAATCCAATCCAGTTCAGCAAGTGCAGCAAGTGCAGCGATGGATTATTAAGCTCCTAAACAGTTCCGCGGGTGCCGAAACTCGAGTAACTTTGTTTTGGCAGATAATCGACTGACTGGTGGACGAAAAATGTTGAGTTCCAACTATATCGATACTGTTATGGTACTCTGGTGGTGGATATGCAGATAAGCGTTGACTGCAGATATCACTGACCAATGTTCAGTCGATACCGCGAATATTGATTCGGCTTTCGTATAGTCCTTCGATATGTTGTTCGTTTGCGATTCGTCGATGTCGTGGCATAGGATACTCCTACCACATTCACCCAGGGGAACTCGTTCAACTTAAACAACTTCACCAAGGCACTGAGCATTTCGACTATCAACTCTCCAGAGCGCCCACGCCCTGGCTCTCTGCCTTACATGTGGAGCTTCAAGACACCCTCTAGCTTCCCTGGAACGCGGCCCTCCTATCACGCCGCACGCTTAGCTTCACAGTCACAGTCTTGATACTCTCTTGGCGCAGACTCTTCAGCTGTGCGCTGCTGCTTTCCGTAAGGGGCATCCTACCCTAGCTTCCTGACCAAACGTCAACTGTATATAGCGCGGTCTCGAAGCGAACAGGCCGGTATCGCACGCCACTGAACATTCGCCCATGCTTCAAAGATACTTGGTGCCACCCCCGCTGTTGTAGTCATCGGGGATTTCGAAGAAGGGGTGAGACTAAACCCTTACCTCACCAACTTAAATCCTCAAATGGCCGGTTCACATAGAATCGTGTGTTTCGATAGCGTCGAAAGATCGCCCGCGGAAGGCCATGTGTGTAAGCTTCGCTTCTCGAACTCAAGCTCCAAGCCTCATCCCCATGACTGGGCCGTCAAAACGCCATTCTGCGCGCCGTGCACGAGAGCTTAAACCCACGAAACCACGTTCGTTTCCCATGCGACTTGAACCCGGTTCGTGTCACTAGATAGTCATGTCACCGTCAACTATCTGCGGGAAACTTCACCAACTACAGACCATGCTAGTGTGGGTGGAGACCGCGTTGTCAAATCTGCAAGCCACAGGGTGCTTCTCAAGACGAGTTCCTGTTTCGAGACTCTTATGGATGCTTCCCACTCGATTCTGATTGGGCATACTATCTCTACGTCAGTGGATGGCTTTTGAGCTGCCCATGAACACACTGGATGAACCGTTTGACTAGTCAGTCCTCATGTTGTTTCTTGGGTCCCATCCCGATAAAGGCATGTTTCAGGGACACAGACGCACAGGCACTCAGGCACATGGTCAGAGAGCCTTAGCGTTGTCGATGCCACGAGGTGGAACGGTTGATCAATTCGCCCACTTTGGCAAATTCAAGCTGAGAACAATATGGGGCATAGTCCACTCAGATGGTCTCCACAGCTCTCTGGTGATGTAAGTTACACGGCAAGCCCCATTCCCTCCTCATACGTATTACCGGTCATTTGGCAGCCTCCGCGGCAGCTAGCCCATTTCAAGGTTGCTTCTCGCGATGTTACCCCGACCTTATGCACTGATCCTGAATCGTCGACATATTGTCAAGATGGCACAGGATGAATGTGTCAAAACTGATAGGTTGGGCTAAAGTCATATTACCAAACGATTAAGCGACAAAGCTCAAAACTGTGCTTGAGGAATATACCCTACTGGCTAGCGTGCCTATTTTATTGCCGAATTTCCCACTAACCTCGGCATCTGGAAATGAAGATACAGGTGTGGTCCCTTTGTCAAGGTATTTCAGCCTCGAGAACCACGCGCTTGGGCGATCTTATTCACGTCAGAGAGCGGGACTCTCGGTAACTTACTTTTCATGACTCATAGCGTTTCCTCATACAGCGAATGCACGTCCGGCTAGCTAAGTCTTTTTGTTAAACGATTCCGGGACAGGACGAAACCAAGACAAGGACGTTCTAGACAATTCAGGGTACGTTTGCTGTCATTCGCGCCCTTCTCTTCACGGGACCCATCTACCCTTCCCCTTACATGTTGACTGACGCTTGTGGCTCTACTAATCCCGGTCTCCACGGATTTTGATGGTTGGCGTTAAAGTGAGGGCGCTATAAACATGTATCTTGCACGAACCACCAAATGAGCTGCCAAGCGATCTTAAGACACTACCCAACTAATATGCGAACAGACCGCTGGGATCACCAAGATCCTTATTGAGCCAATGAACTGCCAGTCTTTATTAGCCGGGTCATCCATTATTCCTGTCAAATCAAACATGGGGCGGTAAGGATGACAGGAAACTAGGTAGTCTGGCCAAGCCAGCAACTTGGGTTGGTTCTCTTTCGAAACTTCAACAATGCTAAATCATGGACAGAGGCACGCCCGGAGATGTCATTCGTGAACTGGCTCACTATATCCGAAAAGCGGACCTCGCTGAAATTGGTAATATATTCGTCAACAACTGAAACTATTTCTTGGCAACTTCACAACCTAGTGTATGTACGTTGACCTACATGGACAGGTCTACATGGACAAGTCTACATGGACAGGTCCTCCAGACTATCATGCCATGTATCTCTTGGGCATGATTATCCATATTGCTCAGAGACTATGCGACTCTGACTCAGTTCTTGGCATCGCTGACAGGCATCAAGTGGCTCGAGCTGGAGCCAGTACAGTGGAGGATCGTATATCTTTTTATAAACGTACGAGTGTACGAAACATCATTATCTCCACCACTGTATCGTTTTGCGCAAGTCTCAATGCATGGGCCACTAATGCGTTTCAATCATCAAGGCAAGCCATCACGTTCTTTTGCCCCATGCTAATCGAGATCTAGATGCTCTAACGACTCAGTAACAAACCTCGCATACCGATCCTGCGACTCATATGCAGATGAAGAGTTCCGCTCATCCGGAGACCCGCTGGTCTCGGCGACCCACTCGCCCCCGTCTCCGGCCTCACTTGGCTCCGATTCGGTTTCGGCTGGAGTCTCTGGCGGTGTTTGCAGGCCAGTTACGTTTGTCCTGTGAGCCATGTTTCGCTTCATCATACACATCTCGACTGTTATGCCGGGACCAAAAGCACATCCGACGATGTAGTCGCGCACTCGTCCCTCAGGGGCCATGTCATCCATCTCTTTTGAGCGCAGACGATTCATGACACTGAAGATTGTGGCAGAACTCGAGTTTCCGTGATTGATATAAGTGTCGTAACTTGCTCGCATATGTTCCGGAGTGATGTCCATGACTCTCTCGGCGCCGGACAGGATGGTCGCACCACCAGGGTGCATGGCCCAGTCGAAATCGGCTGCGTTTTGGTAGTCTGAGGGTAATTGCGGTAGAGAGGCTTTGAGATCACTAAAGGCTGGGCCAATTGAGGCAGCAGTGAGCTTGGGCACACGGGGCGTGAGTATGACTTTCCAGCCTGTATTATTGTCAGCTTAATCTTTTGGCCACTCGGTGTGGTCAAGGCTTACCAGCTGGGTGAACGTCAAAGCCCAGATCCTCCTCTGTATCAGGTATAGTCCTGTGATCCCAGCCAAGCAGATCATAGATAGGTTCAGAGGGCTCGCCGATACCGTTGCTCAATACGGCGGCGCTACCACAATCTGAGAATAAGCATGCGCCTATCCTCGTCTGCTGCAACTCGTTGATGCTGTCTAGCTCACTACGCACCAGGGTGGTGCTGACTTCTAGTGCTACACATAGAACGCGCGCGGGCAGTCCCCGTGCTTTATGACCGAGAGCTAGGTTTGCGCCTGTTCGAAGAGCGGCCAGTCCTCCACTGCAACCTACACCGTGCAACAAGACCTTTTCAACGCCATGTGTTATGCCTAGACCTTTTGCGACAAAGTGATCGAACCCTGGATTTGCGCTGTCGGTACATGTTGTAGCGACTATATGTGTGATGAATCGCGTATCGACCTTGGCTTCGTCGATAGCCTTGCGAGCGGCTCGAATCGCGAGTGGGACACCATCAGACTGGAATATACCGTGGAGCTCTTCTATTGACGGGGCTTCTTTCTTGTTCACGGCAGGGTGGTCAGGCGTTCCAACAGACGATCGCGAGTCAATACCGGTGTATCTGTTGATTGCAAGGACTTTCTGCATACTACCCATGACCATGATATGATTAGCAAGCGAGATAGGCGGCCATGGTTTGGAAATTTCGACCTACGAAGGCGTATCAGGATAGAATCTCTCGCCAAGAATATTGAGACAAGTATAATCTAGAGAATGAGGCGGATACTCGGCGCTGAGGCCAATGATGGAGAGACCCAGCTCTCCAAATGTGCTCGGAGCTGCCATGACTGAAGCTTTGGTGAATGTTGTGGCGTTTGTATCCCCAACGCTTTGCAAGGTTGAGACGGTCAAGTAAATGTAAAGTCAGTGAGCGATTGAGCGTTGCAACGTTATTTCCAGTAGGGCCAAATGAAATAACGAGGTCGAGCAAACTCAATTGGAATGTTCACTTGAGGCTTGTCAATATGGTTGACGTGTCTAATCGTTGATAATATCTGTTATCTCGTTCGTCTGAGTTCAATCGATGACGCTATCTTGATGACCGAGCTAGGGGGGTAGCTGCAGGATGAATGCAGGGGTAAGTAAATATTGAAGAGGGGGAGAATAAGTATGGAAAGATGGTTTATGTGTAGAGTAGTAATGGGTCGAGAAAGAATTGGAACAGGAAAAAGAGGACACGATGTTGATGTGGGAAGGAGGAATTTGTTTATGGTGACAGCAACACCAAAAGGGAACAGCTTGCTAAGGTACAGAGTACGCAAAGCATATGTAACAGCACTGTCTCGGGTATTGTTTGGAGGGGTTAACAAAGGGGGAACAAGTCCATGCGATGCAGCTTGAGCCAAGATAAAGAACAACAGACTGATATAAAGTGAGCTGCCTGTTCTGTCTTTATCATACGATGCCAGCAAGGTTTTGACTATTGATAACTATTTATCTACCTATCTAGTCTAGTTCGTATCTACACGCGTTCATCCAGGCGCAGTTGATTTTTCTTAATAAAAAAAGTCTAGCACGAAATATTTATTCGCATCGTTCTAACCGAACGCGAGAAATCCCCCATCTTGGGAATGACTTCTATTAATGAAACAAATGCTGAAACCTCGTTGGCTCACCCCTGGCTTAGTAGTCGACATTGTTTTTTTGGTGCCCTCCATTGCAACGTCATCCCGCTGATGTGGTGTGGGCTGTCAATCCTGCCGACGGGGGGATTTAGATGCCGATTAAATCTTTTAGCTGTTCTGGATAGATGATGATTGCCGTAAGGGTTGTCGTCTTTTGGTGCTGGCGAATACGAGGAGCGAAAACATCAGCTCATATTTCAGACATCAATTCTGTGCTATTACCAATACTCGCACAATGTTTACCAGATAAAACAATTGAGATACATACAAAAGAACCTTTTTAAGTCATCGAAACACTTTGTGTCGGTTAAACAAACAAGTTTCTGTTGTTAGATAAGTCGGTTTGCGTTACATCATGGTCCCGTTCGTTCGGAGTCCGTGAAACCGAGACAACTTCTACCTTGCACTCCACTGCCACCATTGGAGCGATCATGGCTCTTCTTAGCGTCAACCTTCGTGATGGAATCATATTGACAGCAGTAATAACCATCCTGCCGTACATTTGGGACAAGAAAACTGCAAAAATCACTCGCAATGGCGAGCCTCTCAGGTTGGTTGCATCTGACACAAGTTACCCTATGCTTGCACTATCATCATCTCAATCAACGTAATTAACCATCCAAACAGAAAACCACCAAACACACTCCCCCTCGTAGGAAACGGAATCATATTCCTACAACCTCGTCAAAAGCTCTTTTCCTGGTTCCACCGCTGTGAGCGTCTCTACGGCTATGAAACCCTTCACATCACCGTCCCCTCCCTTCCACCAGGTGTAATCGTCAACGACCCTCAAAACCTGGATTTCATCTTCCGCAACGAAGGCGTCTTTGAAAAAGGCGATTTCTTCAAGCAGCGCTCCTGGGATCTTTTCGGCCATGGTATTATCAACGTTGACGGCGAGTTCTGGCGGCTGCAGCGCAAGGCGGGACTGCGGTTCCTTTCTGCAGCGGCGTTGAAGACATTGACAAATGAGAAGTTGCCAAAATACCTTGATCAAGCTATCGGTGTTTTAGAAGCAAGGATGGATACAAAGGAAGTGGTGGATTTGCAGGCTGTGGTTCATGAGGTTACGACGCAGTTGATGGGATGTATGGCGTATAACATGGAAATGCACGCGGATGATGACTTTACCGTTGCTTTTGAGAACGCTTCTGGGGGCACTGCCGAGAGGTTTCAGAATCCGCTGTGGTTCGTTACTGAGATGTTTACGGGAGCTCAAATGCGACGCTCAATTACGACAGTCAAAGCCTACGGGAAGCGTATCGTCACAAGTGCCGTGGCTGATCGAAAGGAAGCAGAGGGAAAGACTCATTCGGACGTACCGGGGAGTCTTATACAATCCTTGCTCGATTCCATCGGTGACGAGACTCTTGTTGCAGATGCCGCTCTCAACTATCTCTCCGCCGGGAGAGACACTGTCGCGCAGGCTTTGACGTGGACGTTGTATCTTCTCATGAAGAATCCACATGTAGCGACCAAGCTGTGTCAATCCGTCCAAAGTCTACGAGATGAAGACACTAGCACTGGAGACGACCCTGAGCTTCTCACGCCAGTACGATTACCATATGTTCTAGCCATTTTCTACGAATCACTTCGTCTTCGACCTCCCATCCCTTTCGAAATCAAGCAGGCTCAACAAGCAACCACTCTCCCAGACGGAACATTTCTTCCCGCCGGTGCTATCGTGGTGTGGTGTGCTTGGGCGATGGGACGTTCGCACACAACATGGGGTCCTGACGCAGATGATTTCCGTCCTGAGCGCTGGCTTACTACATCACCAGCTGGAGATGTGACCGTTACTCAGCGTCCAGCAGCTGAGTTTCCCGTGTTCAATGGTGGACCACGGGTATGCCTGGGGAAGAAGATGGCAGAGTTGGTTGCGGTACAGACATTGGCAAGATTAGTCCCCCTGTTTAATTTTGAGCCTGCGTTTGAGGGTGAGAGAGTGAGCAAAAGTAGCTTGACTTTGCCTATGGAGGGAGGGTTGCCTGTGTATGTGCAGCATCAAACAACCTCGTAGTAAAGAGACTCATGACATACATATATATATATACAACTAAACTTTTATTGACCCCTGGTATCGCTATGCTCTGAGTACGCCTAGTCAAAAGTAATCTTTGATCCCGCAAACGCCGCTGTCTTTTCCGCGTCCTTGGCCTGCTTTCTCGCCGCCCAACTAGGATGCAGAACTCCTTCGTCATCCTTCTTTGGCGGCGGCTTCTTCACCTCAGGCCTGCTCTCCGCGCCACCGCCCTGTTTAGCAGCAAGAGGGTTGCGAATGCCCTTCTTCCATGGTGTTCGTGGGCCATCTCCGGCCTCTACAGCACCACGCTTGCCATCCCAGCCAGCGTCGCGACCGCTGTTCGATTCCCAGGCTGGCTTTTGCAAGTGCTTGGCCTTGTTGCCGAATTTCTTCTCCCAAATGGCCTGTCGTTGTTTTTGGCCGAGACGTTTCTTGGCAGGCGCAACGTCAACGTCGGAAGCAGATTCGGAACCCGAGATGTAACCGCCCATGAGTGTGGGTAGGAAAGTCGAGGCGCGGGGTGCTGGAGCCTTTTCCTTGCTCTTCTTCTTCTTGGCTGGAGGTGGTGATGGAGATGCTGAGATGGAGAGTTTCTCTTCTTCGTCTGATTCCTCTTCTGACTCTGATACGGAGCCGAGACCGGGTGCTGCGTCTGAACCACCGTCGGAGATGTCGTCGAGGTTAACCTGCTCCTTGCCCTTGAATTGCGCGTATCTCTCGTGGTTGAAATCGTCTTCGTCCTCAGAATCCGAAGACCCACCTAGTAAATGATCGTATTTTGACAGGGCCTTTTCCTCGTCTGCTGCGTCCTCGCTATCAATATCCTCAGGTTCTTGGGGAGGGTCATCATCATGATCAGAGAAACCTTCGAATTCCGATTCAGCCCCAGCCTCTTCCTCTTCCTTTTCAATCGATGCGCGCACGTCCTCCTTGACCACTGGCTTGGGCTCCTCCTCTATCCTGTCGGACGGCTGCTCTTCCTTCTCCTCCTTCTTGGACTTTCGCACACGCTTCGCCTTTCCGGGTAGAGCGACGTTGAGGGCTTCGCAGAATGTGGCGATGGCGCGAGTGACGGCTTGCTTGACGAGTTCGCGGTTGTACAGTCCGCTGGTGACATTATGCAGAGCAGCTTGTTCTTCGGGTGTGAGTTCGGGCTTGGGGACGCCTGTGCGGATTTCTTGGGGAAGGTTGGGCGATGCGGCGAGGTCCTTGACTTTGAGGATCGACGAGTACAAGTGGGCGCGAGCAGTTTGGTGAAGATCGAGCGACTATTATAACCTTAAGTTAGAAAAATGCGAATTCGATAAACGTGGACGATTCTTACCTTTAAGACAGTTATTTCTCGTTCCAATCTTTCCTTCTTGTCAGACTCGACTCCATCTTCGTGAAGTCTTTTGCTGTATCGCTGGCGCTCTAGGCCCTTTGCAGCTTTGAGTGCCTTGGAAACATCGTTGCAATGCTTCTCGAGCTTATCTCCCAGATTGGGTTCTCCGCGCTTTCGTTTAGGCATTGTTGGGGTCTTTTTATGTTGTTTGGTGATGGCTTCTGCTGTGTCGCAAAAAGTTCTATATCGGGGCTGCAACAAAACTTTTGAGTGCGCGAGATAAGACGATAACTGTGTCGCCGCACGGGGATGACATGGGCTAGCACAGTGCGTAACTGATCACTAGCTCAGCGATAGTTGCTTCACCCATAATCATATCGCGATGGTGGGGCACTTTAAATGCATGCGGGAGATCGACTGCATAAATTAGATCTTGCCCATTATATGTTTTTGTTTAAATAGTAGTAACTACCTATGATCACAGGTCGAATATCGACATCTTACTGCCCTTGGAGTTTGATCATCGAACTTTGTCTGGGTACTAGAAATCTGGATAATTGCCAGTTAGCAAAGCGATATGTGTATGTTCAGTTACAATACAAAGAAACATAAGGTACTATCAAGCCTTCCAACCCTCATGGCAGAAATGAAGTATTCTCTGCTGTTGAATCTATATTTATGTATCTCCATCATGTCTTGAAACCTTTAGCCAACACGTCTTCGGATACTGACCGAGACTAACTCTTCGAGAACAACAATACATACTGTTCTTCTTGACATTGGGCTCCAAGAAATCTTGATACGTCATCCACAGTTCAATGTTAAGTCAAGATACCCGCGGTAGTGCTCGGTAGTAATGTGTTGGTAGTTCATCGAGTTTACATGCTTGACTTCTTGGCGGTGATTAAACTTCCGTGTAGTAGAGCGATATAAGTGAAGTCCATTCTCATCATAACCTCGGGTATAGATGATATCTTGTTCCAATTCTAGATTAGCTCTGAATCGAAGTATTTACATATATCTAAAAATGGACTACTGTCACTATAAGGCGCAAATCAAGTAATCGAAATGTCAGGACCCCTGTTTGTCATGGCCCTTTCCAGAAACGTTTGATACACGTTGCTTGATCTCGTAATCCGAAAGGCTTCCCGTCTAGCTCGGTTCTATGAATTACCGATTAGTTACCGTGGATAGAGTTACAATACAAGCAACGATGTCAAACATCAATCAAATCAGTGAAATGTCGTTGGAGCGTGTGGATCTAGACTGCATGGATCGCTGACAAGGGAACAAAAAAGAGTGCATTCTCGCAAGTTAAAGTCCGGAGGCCCACTAGATAATTGGTGTTGAGCAATGCAAAAGCACGGATTACTGGTAACGAATAATGTTTCGGTTAGGTTAGAGAGAAGAAAAGGAAACACATATTTTTGTAAGGGTTAGTTAGTGTTTCCGCACATCAAAAGCCGGTTCATGCTACAACTAACCACTTACCAGTAACTAAGTCATCTAGGACAAAACTCAAGGGATACGACGTTACAAAATTTACATCTCCGACCAACTAGACGAAACCCTTTTTAGATGAGGCATGATTCTTGGCATTGCTCGAGACGTAATGGACTACCAAGCATTGCGGTCGAAACCGGGTGAGTTTTGGCGGAGAAATCTGGGGGCCTTGGTAAGAAGATATCATGAAGATGGAGTGCTCTTGGGGGATCCGATGGAGTAACCCTGTAGATCAGTCCTTATGATAGAAAACTCAATGTAAAGCTGCGAAGCGTTGATACCCGTTTCTTACCGTATCATGGCGTAACGAATTGTGGTGAGTGTTGGTTTCAACCCCCAAATACTCTAAACGGCCATTGTCATGATGCCTCAACATGTATCCACCTATTCGTTATCTATGCCAAAGGACCTACTCATCAAACATTAGAGAAGATAGGCATGTGAAACCAAAGATACCGGTGAAGCCACGAGAGATTTGAGACAGCAACATGTCTTGCCAGTCACTGCGAAAAACAACATCTCGCGATTTTGGGGTCAATCTTACAGGGCTGAACGTCTTTGGGGGTTGGGGTTTGCCCATCATGAGAAAGCGATTCATGTCTCAACTCCAATTTTTTCTTCTTTTTTTTCTTCTCTATTGGAGACAAGGACCAGACATTTGTTGAAGCCCCAACCCAATTCACATGCTTGTCCAGTAATACATTGTGATAAGATAGGTCTAGCGGTCTGCTTATCGGTATTTACGAACGGAACAAGCTTCCTCGGGATCCTGCACCGGACTTGCAAGAGCGCACATCATATACCCTGAGCCATATGATGGAATTTTCCCGATTCACACCTTGTCTTTCTCTAGAGACACCACCAGGACAAGGTATCTTGGGTTGAGGCTCAGTTTCAAGGCCTAACGTAAACCCACCTTGTGGTTTGATAGGTGTATTTTCGTTGTTGAGCGTTTACAGCTTGTTGCAGATTACGCTGGAAGAAACGGGCCGCTGCGAAGTGATAGGATATCTATTGTTGGGAAGGGTGGACGTCAGAGACAATTCACATGTCAAGATGAATGCTTGTGTTCGAGTCACCTCGTGGTTACCTATGAGCGACTACTGTTGCATCTGCATAATTTCTTGAGCAAGTTCAACAAAGTTGCACGTTCCTCGGATTATGTTCCACGGCATTATCGCAAGTGACGCGTTGAGAGTCTCATAACCGAGGATATCAGATATGGACGGACCAGTGTTGCGGCTTTAATTAGACAATAGCTACTACGTTAGACGCTCGGTGAAGAATAATATTCTCACTTGTTACGTATAGTTGTTTATCCTTGTATCATCTCAGGACTTCAATGTCCTAGTCTCAAACGACCCTTGTTTGGTTTCCGATGACGACCGGGGGTGAGACGGGAATGGGATTTAGACTAGCTGGGAATTAGGTGCAGGTTCTTGAGCAGTTTAGGTGTTGGGGGCTGTCATGATGTAAACAGATCTTGTGTGATTTTATTGATGCTTGGCTGGAAATTGATAGAGTATGTTAGACAACGGCATTGAAGTTTGTGAAGGCGTTTAATCGAGTCAACAGTTGATAGAGACGAAATAGACTCTGTGGAGCTGTGAATCGGTAGCTGTAGTGGAGTCATGCTCGGTTCGGCAGTGTTAAGACCTCCATGTACCCACCAACATCCACTGCGAGCCATACTGACGGTTCAGTTGTGTTGTTGAGTACCCACGAAAGGGAGCACGTATTAATAAGGCCAATCTGCAAAGTTACTGTCATCGAAAAGTGATGTCTTGATATCAAGTCATGTCAACATCCAATGTTGTTGATATCACACTGCGCAGCCAATGAGATAGCTCCCGTTTATTGCCGTCTGTTGCGTCATTGCTAGAGTTCATTGTCTGACTCTAAGTAAGACGAAGCCCAGACCTTGGCTACATGTGACTTGTTCGAAGGTACTTGATATTCCACGCCTGGTGTTGCTGCAGCTCCAACTCCAGCCATTGAGATGACGCTTAATTGTTTTCGGATAGGTAGGGAAACCAACCCCTCATTGCCAGCATAAGCAGACCAAAGCTTAAGAGGTAAAGACAGCCACGGCAGCTTCGCAATCGATTCAGCATGTATCAATTCAAGGTGCATTTCAACAAATACCAGGATTCTATAATTGGCTATTCAACTACTTTGCCAAATAACACAGCTTTTTACTGCTACAGCTCTGGCACAGCTTCAACATGGAATGAGGGGTTGTCAATCCCGAGACACCAACGACATCACGTTGATTACCACTTGAATTGGCTAAGCAACGCGCTGGTAGCTTTTTCAGACTACGACCTTGATCATCATGTCATTAACCCGCTTCAATCATTGACGAAAACGCTCCTTCTTCCCCGCATTCTACACAAAAGCCGATAGCCCGCTGCACACTGTACTGTAAAGCTGAACGCGTCTTGTCCTTGTCCACTGTGCTACTGTACAACTTGGACGGACCAAACCTTGGTATGTGACGTTCTTTTGTGAGTGGCCCGGCGGGCGCCCTTCTCTTCCCTCTCTGGTCACTGGTGGAGGGTCGTCAGTGGTTGATATCGACGCGCCGGCTTCACAACGCTGAGTTGGATCAACACCACAAGCAGGTCTCGTGCTCTTGATGTAGCAGTATCCGTAGAAATGGCATCTGTTCGCCTTTCTCTCGGTCGTTCGGAGAGATTCCCCTCTTTCGTTGGCCGTCTGAAAGAGGTATCAATAGCCCATCCTCTCGTGTCGCTTGCTTGCCTGCTGCTCTTTAATTCTGAGCTTCCCTCCCACATCCTGCTGCTCTTCCTTCCATCATTTGAACGTTACGCCGATCAAAAGCCTCTTTTTTGCCCTGCTACAGCACTCAACTGCGCTGGAACATTGTTGTTGAGACGCCCAGAGCTGTTCCCTTGAGATCTCAATATCAACACTTTCGAAAACTCCCTCTGCTCAACCATCAACAAGTGGCTTCGTGCCCTGTATTGGATAGCTTTCGTTTCGCCTTTCAATCTTCATTGTAAGCTCTCTCCTCGGCAATCGTCTTTGTTTCCTTCCTGTTTGTCGCTGTGTCTAATCCTCGACGGCAATTAGACGCGGAAGCATACAATCCCTTCAAATCCTCGGATATCGATCTCTTTCTTCTGCTTGTTCTTTGGTAAGCTCTTTTCTGATTCCGTTGATGCTCCATCTCCATCTCCAGCTGCTGCAACGCCTAAGACATGGCGGGGAAGGCCCACTGTGCCTGTGCCGCGGGAGGGGACCCAGCAGCCCCAGCAGCGGGAATCTACCCCCGCCCCGTTCATGCCTGGCTCTTGTCATCTGCACACCCCCCTCGAGTCCATCCTTAGACCCCCCAAGACAAGACTCAATGTCCCCCACGCCAATGGCACTTCAGGTCCGGGCATCCAGTTCCAAGCCAAGATCAAGCTCAAGCGCTATGTCACTGGCCTGGCCTGGCTTTCGGATGTCTTCGGTTCCTGAAAGATGGCTGTAACCTGATTGTACTTCCTAGCCATAGTCGGTCGGGATCGGTACTGTCCTGTATAAGCAGTCATGATATTATAAAGACCCAATCATGCCCACGACTTGCATCTGAACTTGCACTTACACCAAATCAGCCTCGAACACATTTGCCTCCCCATCCTCCTAGATAACAAGAATCGACCTAGTCTTGTTAGACGACTTCTCTTCGAACCGAACTCACCTTCACATATCCATCATGAGCCAAACACTTAAGCAAGCAGCTGAATCAGCTCGCTCAAAGGCTCGAGGCGACTCGGCTGCCATTGCCAATGACCTTCTTCACACACCTCTCATGAGGGCCACCCTCCCATTCATCAACGGAGGCATCGCCGGCATGGTAGCCACCACAGTCATCCAGCCTGTCGACATGGTCAAGGTCCGCATCCAGCTCGCTGGCGAGGGAAGTGCCACCGGCCCCAAGCCTAGTCCCTTGGCTGTCACTCGACAGATCATCGCCAGCGGAAAGTTCCTTGACCTTTACACTGGTCTATCAGCAGGTCTTCTGCGCCAGGCCGTCTACACGACTGCCCGCTTGGGCATGTTCGACACACTGATGGGCAACCTGTCCGCCCGAGCAAAGACTGAAGGCCGAACTGTCGGTTTCAAGGAGAGAGCCACTGCCGGTCTTACTGCTGGTGGTATCGCTGCCATGATCGGTAACCCTGCTGATCTTGCCCTCATCCGAATGCAGAGTGATGGCCTCAAGCCCCTCGCTGAGCGAAAGAACTACAAGTCCGTCATTGATGCTCTCAGCAGCATCGCAAAGAGCGAAGGTGTCGGTGCTCTTTGGGCCGGTGCTGCTCCCACAGTGGCCCGCGCCATGGCTCTTAACTTTGGTCAGCTTGCCTTTTTCAGTGAGGCCAAGGTCCAACTCAAGAAGAACACCGATCTCTCTGCCCGAACCCAGACTCTCACTGCCAGTGCCGTTGCTGGTTTCTTCGCTTCCTTCTTCTCACTGCCCTTTGACTTTGTCAAGACACGTCTGCAAAAGCAGTCCAAGGGTCCCGACGGAAAGCTCCCCTACCGAAGCATGATCGATTGCTTCTCCAAGGTTGCCAAGCAGGAGGGTCTCGGTCGATTCTACCGTGGTTTTGGCACATACTACATCCGCATCGCTCCTCACGCGTAAGTGTTCCCGTTGGTTCCGAATGTTGACGAATAGTCCGCTAACTTGACTTGCAGTATGGTGACACTGATTGTTGCTGATTACCTTGGCTTCATCACCAAATAAGCGAGTAAATTAATGAAAAAGAATAATCGGTCGGACGGATAGATTCGACATCAAGGCGTTAATATGGCAGGACATTTAACTGGGTATACTTTTTGGATAGGAGCTGCAGGATACCATTGCTGCTATCATTTGGGAATTTCATATGTTTTTATGAAACAATTTATGAGATATTGATCATATAAAGGACAGCTTGTTAAGAAGAAAGTTTGTGTGGGTGACATTTGTTGTGAATGTGAACCGTAAATTTGTTCATGCAAGGTGTAGCTTCCTTTTCTCCGTGAGCTGACTACCTAAATAAGGAACCGGAGAACTGGAAGCTTGAAGACGGTTATGCACCCCATTTTAACGGTTTATACAGCTCTAGCAGCTAAAGTCAATTACTCTCCATGATTGTGGAGTTAACTGCGTTAATATTTTTCTTTCATGAATCTTGGAAATCTACATGAATCTCTTCCCAATTGGAGTGGATACTACACAGACCCTCATATACAGAATTTTGCTCAACCCATGTCAACAATAAAAGCCGTCATCGTATAGGGGTCAGTACACCAGTTTGTGGTTTCATTCGAATCACTGGAAACGCAAGTTCGAGTCTTGCTGACGGCAATTGACTTTATCTTTTGCTATTTTTGCTGGGAGTTGTAGATGAGTTTGGAGGGTTGATTTTGGTTGGTGATTTTGAGTGCTGACAGACAGGACCCCTCTATGAAAAAGTTGACGTATGGTGGGGTGAGCAGGACACAAATCCGGATGATGATGGTGCCTGGATGTTATTCTATTGGCTCTTTGTTCTTTTGTTAGTTGGCAAAGACCAAACAAAGCAATGGATAGACAGTAACAATTGACTTGTAGCTACGGATACAAACTCAATTGCACCTCGCTTGACATTGACTTTACTGTTTTAGCAACCGATAATAACCCCTTCAGCACAAATTACCTGCGGAAAAAATACAGGGAAACAATGAAACGGCGGCATTAGTAAAAATCCATATCAGATGTGAGAGATCACCATCTTGCTTGGCTGTCCGGCTTTTGGAATAACAACATTGACATGCTCTTCGCAGCCGTCCTGTCGAAGCAGGCCCGCATCGTTGTATATTACTTCTGTCACCATGGACTTGATGATAGCTTCTTTTGCTAGCAAGCTTGAGTCAAAGGATTCTCACGCCGTTTCTATAAAACCAGCCTATACCCGGCGTCTCAAATCAGGGACCATATATGATCATAGTAATCTATGAACTCCATATCGGCTGTGATAGCATCCGCAAACAGTATCTGACATATACTAAATACCAGACAGTGGGTAATGAAACAACGGACTTCTACCCGAAGATCAGACGACGGATTGTACACCCGATTTTAATCATCTCTGTAATTGAGTACTCGCAGTTCATGAGGCGTGCCATGTTTGATTAGGCAATCAGTAACGAAGAAACGTACACCCAGATCCTTGAGCAGGAAAAGACATGAAAATTGCAAGACCGTATGCCAGAGAAAACAATATCTGGCTGTTCATGGGATTGATGTCCACGCTTTGCCTTGCGGCTTCAGGGCGCTATCAAGTAGGAACAGCAGCGAACCAGAGATAAATTGTGTTAATGTAATGATAAAGTGGGATTTAATTTAATTTTACAAGATCTATAAGCTGTAGCTCTACTCTGTAGTTTTCTCAGTATACTCGAAAATTGTCAGCAAAGGATCTATCTGATACAAAAACTCAGTAAATTGAAACATGGTTTTCCTAATAACTAACTTTCCTAATAAGAACATGTGTACTGTTGCTGATAGAAGAAGCTTCTTCCGGGCTGTGTGCATAGTATAGTAATTGTTTCTTCCTCCTGCAACACAACATCGGGCAACCATAAAATGGGATATCTGGAAAAGAACTTGGGAGTTTCTAGTTTAACAAGCGTGTGTGCGGATGGCGTACTATGTATTGCCAAGCAGCGTCCCGTTGAGATACGCCGATCGTCACAGACAAAAAGTCGAGTCAGATTTACAGAACACCAGTAGAACAGGTCTTGATACACTTTCCTAGCAATGGCTCCGTGGAACTCAGGGTAATACGGAGCCTATCTTCTCATGACCATCCCGGTAATTATCTAGGTCTACACAGTTTTCTTCTACTCTGAGGATAGATAATGTCTTAATTCAGGCGTGATACAGGTAGGTATGTTCGTAGGAGTGAGATCTACATTGAAGGGATGTTCAGTCGTTCGCGACATGTCACCTTTTCACAACACAACAGAAAAATACCAAAATCATGAGTGCATATTTCAGTTTCTTCAAAAAGATGTAACTCAAATTAAACACCAAAAGTTAAATGTTTGCCGTCAGCAAGACTCGAACTTGCGTTTCCAGTGCTTCGAAGAACCACAAACTGGTGTACTGACCCCTATACGATGACGGCTTATTAATGATGATTGACTGCCGATGTATTACAACATATATACTCTGTACCCTGAGACATGCCAGCCCCACTACCCTGCAGTGAAGCTCAACCACTTTCAACTTTTTCTCTTTTTCACACTTGCATAAGACACAATTGATTTGACATATTATTTTTATTGATTATAAATTCCAATCTTCTTTTCTCCCATAAACGCTCCCAATCTATAGTGCCCATTCTATTACAAAGGGAAAAAAATAGCAATGTCCTGAAATGCTAACCCGCAGCATTAACTCCTTAATTCACTCGAGTAATCGAATGCATAGATCATATCCATGGTCCAGGCCAAGAGCCTCTGTTTGTAGCATCGTCCCAGACTACCTCCAGTCTCTTGACTTCAAGGTCTTCCACTGGGGCTGTATTTCCTTCGTGGTCTCTGAGAATGACGTCGATAAACGACCAACTTGCGTCAAACAACCGTCGTTGGGTCGCAAGTGTTTTCCTCATTTGTGTAGCCATCGCCTCACCAGCTTCGATGGGGCCTCTAGCTTTACACTCCCACTCGTTCAGCACGCGCTCACACTGTGAGCCGTGAAAAGCATTGTGAACCTCCCTACGAAAGTGAATATCGTCAAGGAGATCGGCCAGTTGAGCCTCTAGGGTGACAATGAGACGACCTACATGTAGGAGATTGTTGACAGCTTCGTCGAGGTGCGGTGAAACTGTCTCCATGTGTGGCACACCCTTTGGGAAGAGAGCGTCGACTAAATCTACAACCTCAACCCAGCTCTCAGGTTCCTCCTGAGGAGTGGGAAGGCTCCAGATGGAATTGGTGGTTGTCTTCCAGATGTTTCGCGGTCGAGGACGGGCCTGGTTGTAGCGATGGAGCTCGGTGACTTGGTTGCATGTGTGGACATCAGGACACCACTCCATTTTGGCAGTCTTCATGCAGCAGCCATGATCATAGCACTGAAGCCAGGGACGAGCAAGATGCTCGTTGATGCAGGTGCATGACATGGTCTCTGCAAAGGGATCTGTGTAGATTGCGGCTCCGCTGGAGATGACGGGGCGCATGTCGCAGCGCATTGTGTGGGTAGTTACTCGATAGCACATGATGGCGGTGTTTTGCGTTGTTGTTGTGTTCTTGCTATACTTGGTCGATAACTTAGCTTTCGCTGGTGATTTAGTTGTGTCAGTAATGTCGAAAAGTTGGATCAAGTTTCAGACTGCATTTCTGAAGCATGACTGTGAGTAGGATATATACTTGATACAAAGTTGTTGAACAGAATCGCATCCGAATTGTGTTCTGCGAGTTCTTTGTTTATGCATTTTGGACAAGATATTCGTGAGTGAATACTGAGTGAACAAGAGAATTGACCAGACAAAGGTCGAGATGTTGTTCACTGGCCCCCAATGTGTTCAACACTTGACAAAGATACCACTTGTATCAAGCATTGTGGTTGATCTCATAGTCTTTAAGAACAGCGTATCGCATTACTGTGTTCTCGATTTGTTTGCCCCAACCTTTATGAGTTTACTCTATTCGATACTGGGTCATGGCTAGGCACGACGTTGTTGCGAGCAACGACAAAGAAAGTCACAGAACAAGCATAAGGACGACATATCGATAGAGGGCGCAAACAACTGGATTGTTAAGCTAGTAGTCAGATGAAATGTTTGGCATGCTTGCCTAGTTACTCTATTATCTCTACACTGCGGTTTGGTGTTGCGACTAATACGAAGAACGGTTCCCCACTTAGAATACGGGAATCGGCAGCGGTAATAAGTTCAAGGACCGGTGCCGTACATACGGAAAATGACAAGACTTCTCTCAACACAACGTGATACATAAAATTGTATATAGACCGGGCGATGTTGTAATTTGACGCAACACGCAATGTGTATTGAGGCTGTGCAAATCTAGAGGTTATCTTACCGACAGCTTGGCAATGCCAAGGTCAACTACACAGCATCTGCCAATTCCAAAGACATGAAAACGCCAAGGGTGGACGCGACGCTACAAGGGTTGGCGCGCTGGGCTGACGCTGTAATCGGCATGATTTTTAGCCCGAATTCCCGACATCGAATTCGTTTCATAATGTTCGTGGTTAGTGCTGTCATGCGATCAAATGCTCATTGGATGGCAAAATGTTGATTTAGTGCATTCTACGGGAATGACATTCTCGGGCATTGCTCCGTATTAAAAAGGAAGAATCATAGATTTGAACGGGAGGCGGCTCTAGACTTATATGCGGGTCCCGTATGTACGACACAGCCGAGGGAGATCCAGGATGGGCAAATAAACCCCGTACTCCGCTTCAACTTCAACTGTAGAGCCCAAGGGGTGAGATATGGGAACATGTTTTTTATCGCATTCGGTCTTGCTGCAATTGTCGTACTCCGTATTCCTCAAACTCAATTCAGCGGTTATATGATAGGTTAATCAGATGTGTCGTTGCAATTAAGATCCCGCCACAAGCTTTAGATCGAAGCCCAGCAGGGGTATACTTGGATGTCTCAACGCCTCCCTCCCCCCTAACGCATCGCCTAATGCACCAAATTCGATCAAGGGGAAGGCGGAATTTCTCAGCGGACAGCGCAGATGGATAATAATCAAGTTGACTAGGCATAATAAAATAAGCACGCGTAGACCCTTACGACGTTTGGACTTCAACAGAGTGAATATTCATCGGTTTAAATGAGACTAACCTTCCCTTCTAAAAGTCCCGGCCGTACTTGTCAAACCAAAGCCTAAAACTTCAAACTCCACTGTTCCTTCCACTAACCAGGTACTCCCTGTGGGCCCACGACGCAACCGAGCCACTCGAAGCATTACTTCGCCGAACTCCAACATCCTTTTAACTTCATTCTTACAAACAAAGCATCTTACATGTTACTTTACGTACAATATCTCTATTAATCGATACCCCTCCTTCGTGCACTCGTGGCCTCTGCCACTCTGCATTGAATCATCATGGCCTTCATCAAGCAGGTCCGGACCCTTATGGGGAAGAACTTACGCATTCTTCTCTTCCGTCACCTGGCACTATGTATTTGGATGGCCTTCATCTTGCCGATCTTTCTCGCTGCCTTGTTTAGTTTTACCAAAAACCTCCTTGTCCCCCCTGCTAAGTTCGGAATTGGCAATGTCGCTCCCTTGATGCCTCTCGACGAGGCGATTACAAAGGCAACCAACAATGGCCGTGAGAAATTAGTACTCGTCAACAATGGAAACAACGATACACAAGTCAACCGCGTATTCACCTCCGTGAAATCAAAGTTCGAAGATGCTGCGAAATCTGCTGAAGTCGACTTTGAGGTTGTCTTCGTTGACAACGAGGACGAATTGACCAACAACTGCCCAAGCAATCTGAGAGGAGTCTCGAGATGTTTTGGCGCCATCGTTATGGAGTCATCGTCGCGAGGAATCTGGAACTATACCATACGTGCAGACGGAGCTTTCGAATACGCCCCTGCAAAGTTCCGTGTCGACAAGGCCAATGATCCACAAATCTACATCATGCCGCTTCAGCATGTCGTTGACCAAGCCATTACCCGTCTCAACAACTCAGATAGCACGACCTTGGACGACATCTCTGAATATCCGTTCACCAGTATGACACCGGAAGAGAGGGACAGAGAGATTAGAAGACGGTTCCAAAAGGCGATCATAGGCTGGATGGGTGTGGCATTTTTGGGCACTGTTGTTTGGGTCACCTACCACCTCACTGGCTTCATCGCCACAGAGCGCGAAAGTGGAATGTCTACTCTGATCGATGCCATGATGCCAGTTCGAAAACCCTGGCTTGCTATGGTGGCAAGAATCATTGCACACCACCTTTCGTTCTCCCTCATCTACCTTCCGGCTTGGGTTATTGGCTCTGTGATTGTCCGTGGAGGTGTCTTCGCCAAAACCAGTATCGCTATCGTTCTCGTCTTTCACGTCATCACAGGTCTCGCCTTTTCTTCTATATCCCTGCTATTCGCATCGATCTTCAAGAAGGCCCAGCTCAGTGGTATTACTGCCATCTTGGTAGTTGCAATCCTTGGCATTGTTTCACAGGTACTTACTTCCCCTGGAACGGTTCCTGTTACTGTACTGTCGTTGTTCTTCACCCCATCTGCGTTCGTTTTCTTCATCGCCGACATGGCTCGTTTCGAACAAGTCGAAAGGCCGACCAACCTCTTCGAATCGGCTCCAAATAGCCCTTCGGCTCTTCCAGGCATTGTCCTCTGGGTGTTTCTAATTATCCAGATTTTCGCTTATCCGTTGATCGGAGCCTTTATCGAGCATGCTTTGTTCAGCAACGATACTCCAGGTCGCAAGATTCTCGTGAACCAGTCCGACGTTGATCGACTGGGTAGCAACGCTGTTCAACTACGACAGTTCTCGAAGACGTATAACCCGAATTTCTTTTCGAGACTTTTCCGCCGGGGCGCCAACAAGAAACAACCTGTGCATGCTGTCAGTGAATTGGATCTCAACATTGGTCAAGGCCAAATCATCGCCCTCCTCGGTGCGAACGGGAGTGGAAAGAGTACAACACTCGATGCCATCTCGGGCATGAACAAGTTGACGAGTGGATCGATCGAAATAGATGGCCGGGGCGGTCTTGGAATAGCCCCTCAGAAGAATGTGATTTGGGATGATTTGACGGTAGAAGAGCACATTCGCATTTTTAACCACCTCAAGGCACCAAACGACAGAGCCGACGCTCAACAAATCGAAGAACTTATCAGATCCATCGATCTTTACGCCAAACGAAATGCTTTTGCCAAGACACTATCGGGTGGACAGAAACGAAAGCTCCAACTTGGACTCATGTTGACCGGAGGCAGTGCTGTATGCTGTGTCGACGAAGTCAGCAGTGGCATTGATCCCCTGTCCAGAAGAAAACTCTGGGATATTATTTTGGCCGAACGTGGAAGGCGTACCATGATCTTGACTACCCACTTCCTGGACGAAGCCGATCTTCTTGCCGACTATATCGCCATCTTATCCAAGGGCACTCTACGTGCCGAAGGCTCTTCCGTAGAGCTGAAGGATAGAATGGGCGGTGGGTATCGGGTTCATGTTCCCAAGGATATCGGTGTTCGTGAAACTCCTGATGTCGACGGGGTTGTGAAGAAGGATGCCTTTGATCTTATCACATACACAGCCCCATCGTCGCAACTGGCTGCCGTTGTCATCAAGAACCTTGAGGCTGCCGGTGTGAGCGAGTATCGGTTCTCGGGGCCAACAATTGAAGACGTTTTTCTACAAGTTGCCGAGGAGATCAAAGATGAAGAAGCTTTCCGTAATAACAACCAAGCTCTATCTGTACCCTCAACCGAGAAAATGTCATCAAAGGAAAACAGCATCGAGAAGCCGGGGCTGGAGCTTACGAACGGACAGCGCATTGGATATGCAAAGCAGGCTATGATACTCTTCCGCAAACGCTTAACGATTCTCAAGCGAAACCGACTCTTGTACTTATTCGCCTTTCTTCTACCCATATTTGCCGCCGGGTTAACGGCAATCTTTGTTATGGACGAGACCACACCCAGCTGTCAACCGGCAGACCAAGCCTCTCGAACTACTTCCCGTCAAGACATTTTCAGCCAACATGACGCTGGAGAGCAAATATACTTCCTGACGGGACCGACTGAGAAGTACATCGTTTCTGGATTCAGTAACATCAGCTCCGCTTTATTTCCTGGTATTCCTGAAGACAACGTTATCAAGGTTGATACTTTCCAGGAGTTCAAGGACAGCATTGCAAGTGGACGGAAGATAATCACCACTGGTTTCTGGCTTGGTGATGACAAGCAAGGTCCTACCTTTGCTTGGGTTGCTAATCTCTTCATCTCGAGCCCCATCCAAGCACAGCAGATCCTGGATGTGTTATTGACAAAGACAATAATCTCCACAACATGGAGCAACCTGGAAATTCCTATTAGCCCCTCTACAGGCGACTCACTCCAGATGATCGTGTACATGTCGATTGCCCTTTCGGTCTACCCAGCCTTCTTCGCCCTGTATCCAAGCAATGAGCGACGAAAGTATGTCCGTGGTCTTCAGTATTCAAACGGTGTTCGGCCTTTCCCACTTTGGATCGCGTACCTTTTGTTCGATCTCATCATAGTCTTTCTTGCCACAAGCATTGCAGCAGCAATTTGGGTTGGCGTGTCCGACATTTGGTTTCACCTAGGATACGTTTTCCTCATCCTATTCCTTTACGGAATAGCCTCGACACTTTTCGCATATATCGTTTCACTGTTCACCTCAACCCAATTGGGAACGTTCGCCTGGGCTGCGGCGAGTCAGACCCTTGTCTTTGTTGTGTACATCGTCGCATACATGTCTGTTTTGACGTATACGCCTGTGACCAAAGTCGACAGCACTCTGCGCCTTGTCACCTTTCTCATCTCTGCGTTTGCGCCTATCGGCTCAGCATTGAAGGCCTTATTTATTGCCACCAACCTCTTCTCTACAGCCTGTGATGATACTGCGCTGACAACCAATCCAAGCGGTATTCTCTACTACGGTGGACCTATTCTGTACCTTATTCTTCAATCGATCATATTCTTTGGCCTCTTGATTTGGCTCGATACAGGATCGGCCGGAGCCTCGATCAGAGGTCTGTTTCATGGAAAAAAGAATGACACCGACTCAGACGAGGAACAAATCGACGAAGATATCATTAGCGAGCGCAACAAGGTCACCCAGAATGCGGAGAATGAACATGGTCTTCGAGTTATGCATCTTACGAAGAGCTTCAGGAATAACACAGCCGTGGACAACGTCACTTTTGGTATCCGACGTGGTGAAGTGTTTGCACTTCTTGGACCCAACGGCGCTGGAAAGTCGACGACAATTTCACTTATTCGCGGCGACATCAAGCCTGACCGAAATGGTGGTGACGTGCTGGTGGAGGACATATCAGTCAACAAAAACCTTGCTGCTGCTCGTGCTAACCTGGGTGTGTGCCCCCAATTTGATGCTATGGACCAGATGACAGTGCGTGAACACCTCGAATTCTATGCCAAGGTCAGAGGCATCGAGGAAGTTGAGCACAACGTGAGGGCAGTTATGCAAGCAGTGGGACTTGAGTCTTTTGCTACCCGAATGGCGCATGCTTTATCAGGAGGAAACAAACGAAAACTGAGTCTCGGTATTGCTTTGATGGGCAATCCTACAGTCGTACTTCTCGACGAACCTTCATCTGGTTTGGACGCAGCGTCTAAACGTGTCATGTGGAAGACTCTGGAAGCGACCGTCCCTGGAAGATCAATTCTTCTCACAACGCACAGTATGGAAGAGGCTGATGCACTTGCGGGTCGGGCTGGTATTCTCGCACGAAGAATGCTTGCACTTGGAACGCCAGATAATTTGCGCCATCGGTTTGGCGACGCTCTACACATTCACTTGGTCTCGAGCACTGCTCCGCGAACAAGTGATGAGGAGATGGCACGGATTACGGACTGGATTCGTCAAACCTTGCCATCTGCTGATGTTGATGAAAAGACATACCACGGCCAAATACGATTCTCGGTCCGTGCCGCCCAAGTCCTTGCGGCAACATCGGGTCGTAGAGAAGAAGAGATCACAATCAAGGACGCGGATCTCAGCCAGAGCGCCATTGGGCATCTGGTTGTGTTGCTCGAGGAAAACAAGCAGAAACTAGGTGTTGGCCATTATAGCGTTAGTCCGACGACGTTGGATCAAGTTTTCCTCAGTATCGTGGGGCAACATAACGTCAAGGAAGAAAACTCGGAAGAAAAGAAGGTCAGTGTTTGGAGAAAGATATGGATGTTTGGGAGATCATAGGTGTATCCCACTATTGTCCTAACCCTGGGTATGATGGTGTTGTTGAATATCAGATACGTGATACGTGCTTTTCTTGAGTGGAGGCATGCAACCTGATTGAATAGGTTTATTTGTTCGCGTCGGTGTTTGGTATTGTTAAATAAAGAATATGACTATAACCAAGCTGTGGCGCATTATATCTAAGAGTATTGAGAGCACGCAAAAGGAGCAGGGAATTGTGACCACCAAGATCCATTGCCATAAGCACCCTAATAAACGCCTGTTCCCATGTAACCTACTCCACGAGAAAACCTCCACCCATATCGTCATCGTCAGCCATGTCAAACTCTTCAGTGACGTCGCTTGGTGCATCCTCAAGCTCTTGATCGAGTTGTGCCTCCTTGGCCGCTTTGTCGTCAGCCGCCTTGCGCTCATCCGCATCTACTCCGCTCCAAATCTGTTCTCTAATACGTAGTGCCATCATAAACTTCCTCCATGCCTTCAGCGCACGATGTCGTCTTCGCTCATCCTCTATTTCTTGTTCCAAATCGCCCAGACTCTCAATTATAGTTCGTACACCCTCTTCATGCTCCTTTGCGACTACGACACCAGTCAAGACAGCCGTTCCGTGGCGTCCTTTGAATGAAAAACCTGTGAGGGCGGGTGCGTAGTCCACGCCTGCTAGGAATGCTGCTCGTCCGGCGTGTTCGTGGATTATGTGGGCGCCTCCTGCGGGAACCATGCTTGGTACGTAGACGTCGATGTTGCCGAACTTGTTCTTTGGGACGATGCCGTTGCGGACAGGCGGCGGTTCATATAATTCGGTCTGGTCTTCCGTGTAAATGGGTGTTCCTACATCGCCTTGGGTATCTTCCTCGTGGTCATCGTCAAGCGGATTCTTGGGTTTGGCTTTCTTCGGTAGCCATTTGACAGGTATTTCCAACGCTTTCACTTCTCTGCCCATTCGATACCATTTATCTGCCGTTCTCGCTATGCGAACATCCCTTCTTCGGTAAATCTTCTCTAGCGGTCCTCGACTACCCGCGGCGACGGTTCCAGATGGTGTAGCGCCCGGGGCAAGAACCTCGTTACGTCGTAGATGTCGCTCTAGAGCGAATACGGGATGGTCTTTGAAGTCTTGCACGTTTCGCGGCATTGGCTCTCTTGCTTCGATACCAACGAGTTCGTTATCCTCGATTTGGTCAAGATCGGTCCGTCGTCGTCGGCCGTAGAGTTTCATGACTCGCTTCCACCACGCGTCGCCGTCTTCAGCGACAGTTTCAATTCTTGCTCGTCGCGTCTTTGCCGTGTACGCTTTTGCATATCTTCTTGTGACGTCTCTCGCGGTACCATCTGCTTCAAAGGCCACCACATAAGACAGGAAATTCTCTTTATCGGTGATGGGAGGCTCCATGGCTTTGGGCTTCCAGAAAGTGTGCGTGACTACAGCATCTACCGGCTGCCATTTCTGGTGTCCCACATCTAGAATCTCGACCCAGTATACCGGATATGCTGACTCTTTTATTCGTTTGCGAGTTTCAAAGGTAGGCTGAGGTTTCGGTGGTGATATTGTTGGTGTAAAGTTATACGCCGTTGCATTCGGATGTCCCAGCCTTCGACGTGCCGATGAACCGCTGGACGGTGAACCATACCCAGCAGTGGCCATCTCTTGGTACTTAGCCATGGTAGCCTTCAGCTGTTCGTCCTTCTCTGCGCTTGTTAAACCCTTTTTTGGCTTCGGCTTCTGCTTCTGCTTTGGCATTGTCGGAGCAGAATTGGTGCATGCCAAAGGTTGCAGTGAGCAAACAAGTCGTGCTTGCACGCCCACGCCGCGTAACATGGCGCAGTATAGTTGCGCTCCGACATCTCTAGAGCCTTGGAGCTTTTTTGCTGCTTCACGGAAATCATCACGGTCTAAACAACTTTCCATATCCTCAGGTGGCTCATACTGTATAGCTGGTTAGTCAGGAAATGGTGTAGGAGCGGTTGTACACACATCGTTTAACTGCTCAGGATCTTCCGCCCATAGAGATCGCCGAAGACCCCGTTCTGTAACTTCGTATTTCGTCTTCCACACTTCTTCAGCTTTCTTGAGACCAGTTTTCAAACTCTCCGTTCGTCCAAACTGCGGAAGATGCGAGCCAGGAGTTAAGTAAATGACTGTCTTATCTGTCAAATGCGGTCGCAAGTAATCTTGTACTCTGCCATCGTTACACCAATGGTTACGACGTGCAGCCTGAGCCAATAAACATAGGATATGCGCTTTGTGAACGTCGATCCGGATCTTGCGCTCCTCCTTTGTTATTGGTTTGCGCCGCTCGGCTGTCTTTCTTGCTTGCGCTGTGGATGATTGCTGAGCTGTCAGATTGAGTTCCAAGGCTTGCGGCGCCTCGGGTTTCGAGCCCAAGTCCTGAAGAGGTGCCGTGAAGTCGACGTCTTCAAACATGATGTCTTCTTCGTCGGACTCATCGTCGGACTCTAGTTCCATGGTCTGCATGGTTGGTTGTGGTAAGATGACATCCTGAAACTCAATATCCTCGTCTTCATCATCGTCTTCTTCATCTATAGCTTGAGGTGCTTTGCTTGGCTCAGGCTTTTCAGATACTGGTTTAGGTTCCTTCGCTGCTTGTGCGACTGGTTTCTTTGGTGTAGCGCGACGGCGTTTGAGAGGTCTCTCTGGTGATGGCGGAATTCTTGGATTCACGCCAGCTTCGGCGAGCATATCCTGGTAAATCTCTCCACCAGTTGGTACAGCAGCTGCGGCAGCAGCACCCCTTCGGGTGCTTGACCTTGTCGCAGGACGTTTGCGACCTACCATTTTAATAGCATATTGGTGATTGTACTAATTAGAGCGCAACTTGTCGCAATCGCAAACTTGACTTGGTGTGAGTGACTGCCTGCTAGTACTAAAACCGGTTGCGTCATTGGATATCGCGCTATGGATCGCGAGGTCACGTGATGACCATCGCCCAGGTACAGCATTACCCCTGTTTTTACGACATGCTTCCTCCAAGTGCCCAGATGCCATAATTGCGTTGGATTTTGTTTGGCATCTTTAGTCCGTACTTTATCAATCGCCATTATCGAAACCCGAGTCCTGATCAGTAACTCTAAAAAGGCCACCAGGACTTGAAAGTCGACCCGAGTTTTGGCGTTGACTAAGATCCCCGGTTGATGGCTTACTCACCACTTTTAGTTGTTACGACTTACAAGGTTATGCCGCCGGTAACCCAGCTTTGTTCACTAATCCGACACTATCAATTAGCCCGAATCAATCATTTTGAACTTTATCGTGAATTAGTCAACCGAGCTTCTCACAATGTCGGCAGAGAAGACGTGCTTTGTCACGACAGCGTCAATGATGGAAGACGTTGGTATTGAACAATTGCCTACATATTTAGTATAAAAGAGCAGCATAACGACTCCCCAGAGAGTAGTCTCATCACAAAGAATACTCTATCAACACCTTTCTATAAACCTTAAATCCATACTCAACCCATCATGTCTGATAAGCCCATTGTCTTGGTAACTGGCGCCAATGGTTACATCGCCGGCAGTGTCGTTGAGGCTTTCCTCAAAGCAGGATATGCTGTTCGAGGCACTGTCCGCTCAAAGGCCTCTGGAGATTCCCTCGTAAAGGCTCTTTCTTCATACGGAAGTGACCTTGAGATTGTCCAAGTGCCTGACATTGTTGCTCCTGGAGCTTTCGATGCCGCTGTCAAGGGTATGTTTCCAGTCTCATCCATTACGAACACCTCCTTACGAGTCCAGGCGTGCATGCAATCCTTCATCTAGCTGCCGGCGTGAGTTTCAGCTTCACAGACCCCGATCCTGTTCTTGAGGTGGCCATCAAAGGCACGGAGAGCGTCCTGGAGTCTGCTCTCACCGAGCCGTCAATCAAGTCAGTTGTCTTGATGTCGTCCATTGCTGCCATATCTGGAACTGGCAGCCCCTCGTCAAACCGAGTCACTGAAGCCGACTGGAACGATGCTGCTTTGGACGCCGTCAAGAAACTCGGCAAGGAGTCGCCCGGTCCATTGATCTACGTTGCCAGTAAAGTAGCTAGCGAACGAGCCTTCTGGAAGTTTCGCGACGAAAAGAAGCCTTCTTTCACAATGACTGCTCTCAACCCCACGTAAGCTTAACCTCACAGGCCAGTCATCTTTCTCATGCAACTCTAACAATGACTTTATAGTTTCGTCATGGGACCACAGCCGGGCCTCGAGTCAATCTCTAAGATTGGCGGCACGACTGCCTTTATCTGGCAAGTATTTTCAGGCCAGGATATCCCCAAGCCAATAGTCCCGAACCCCAGCTTTGTCGATGCGCGAGATATTGCCCGAGTTGCAGTATTTAGTGTCGACCATCCTGAAAAGGCGAATGGGGAGCGATTTCTGTTGACAGCTGGTCTTGTACCTCCCCAGGCTGCTGCGGATGTTCTTCGCAAGGCATATCCCAATAGGCAGGACATTATCAAGGTTGGACAGCCTGGCGAGGGATACTATCCCGGTTACGCGTTTCCTGAAGAAAGGATCCTTGATGCTTCCAAGACGATCAAGTTGACAGGGCAGGACTTTTACCCGGTTGAGAAGTCAATCATCGACACGGCCAAGTCTTTGGAGGAGTTTCTGTAAAATGATTTACTTTTGCAGCCAGATTGAGTACATGGTATCATACACAGACAGGTTGTGTCTTTGGAAACTATATTCACTGAAGTTGTAATATCATATTGGTAGATAACAAATAAGTATACGAGTTATCCCATTGCCCCGTGCTTGGGTACCATGCTTCAAGACTTGTTGGACATGTGAACTAGATAATATAAAGTATAATGCCAGGGATCTCTTACTCACGGTCCTGTTCCTACTATCAGCGTCGCTACCCAGCACAAGATGCAGAATCTTATCCTCTGAGATCTTTCTCTCATTAGTTGAATGGATTCGTAACTAAAGACTGAGTTTTTAATTGTATCCTTTTGGATAAGGAATGTACAAAAGGGACCACATGTTAACTAATGTAAATTAGTTACTTGACGTATTGGCTACAGCTTGGGAACTCGCGGATTCATATCAATCTACTCGTTTTAGCCTGAGCCGATTATTCGCAGTATCCTCACTTAGTGCTATAAAGAACATGGACACTCTATCCTTTCATTCCGTGCCAACGAGGTCATTGATAGTGAAAAGGCCTGTTATCCATATCACAGTGTTGTACACACTGTACTCGTACTCTGTTAAGATTTCCCGCGGGAAACCCACCCTCGTCCTGGCGACACCAACAACATCAGGATTCATGCCCGCGGAAAGAGATCTCTGCCAACGATTGATTCCAAACAGCAGCCCTGCGAGAAAAGGCAAAATATGCAGCAGGAAACCCCAAATGGACGACCATATAGATCTCACCTTCGACCGGCATGTATTCCCTGTCGGAGGCGCAAATCCCGCTGTCAGTCCGAGGAATCAAGCGAAGCTTGTCTTATGTGCCGGGCCCATCGCACTGAGTGTATGTTCCCCCCGGAATCTGGTGTAAATCAGACATCGACCCCTAAGCCAAGGCGACGGGCAAAACGAGATTCTCGCGCCTCGCTTGCTAGAGCTCCACACGACAGTGGCGCTGTCCCGGGACGACCTGTGTCGGTGCTCAATGACTATGCCATTGAGCAGTCCACAATAAGTATAGCACCAGACCCAATACCAACATCAACTCGTGGATCTATCCGTGATACAACTACAAGAAATGCAGCACCGGTTATCTCACCATTGGCGTCGAGAAGCACAGAGTGGCCCCAACAAGATGCTCAACCCGAGGAGTCGCCACTGGCACTGGGATCCAACGATGAACAACAGCATAATCTCCATATAGTTGGACCAACAGTGACATCCGATAACCAGGTATTATCAGACTACCTGTCTGCGATGCCTAGTTCAACAAGAGGGTCACGAATCGTAAGACCAGTTCCGGGAAACATATCTCGGCCTGTCCTATTCACCATGGTCCAGAAGCGACCAGTAGGATTGGACTCAAACCGCACTTTTCCAGAGGAGAGACTTCAATTGATTGAAAAGATACTGGAACCTTTTACCAGCGATGTTCTGGATGTGTAAGTCCATAGCTGGATGGTACAAGACACTGCTGATACCCCCCAGTTATTTCGAAAAGGTCAACTCGTCCTTCCCTTTGCTCGATGAAGCGCATTTCCGTAAACAGTACAAAGAGAAAAAAGAAAGCATATCTCCCGCGCTACTCAGTTGTCTATACGCCCACTCTATAATCTTCTGGAACAGCTCTCCTGTCCTGTCTCATCACAGGTGTCCTGATGGACGCTTTATCTGGAATCTTGCTACTGAAGCCATATACTCACAGATACATAGATCTCCTGGCTTATCTGTGATTGAGGCTGCCATCTTGAATATTGGTGGGCGCGAAGTGACTTCCCTCATTGGCAACGGCGTTTTGTTCGCCTCCTCAATCGCAATGGCGCATTCGCTAGGCCTGAATCATAGCCCGACACCATGGGAGATCCCACAATCCGAGAAGGACCTGCGGATGAGAATTTGGTGGGCACTCTTGATTCATGATAAGTGGTGTGTATACATCTTGGTCAACTTCGCGACCTTTAATCTAACACGATCGCAGGTTAAGCTTGGCACATGGAACACCTCCCATCATCTCTACGAGTCTGAACGACGTACCCAAACCGCTCGCGGAGAACCTCTGCGAAGAAGGTGCATCTTCAGACAGAATGGTCAAGGCCACCGTATATATCGCTCTCGTTGGGCTGACGGATGTTTTGGACTTGCACTTGAGGCATGTCCATCGGCTCAGAAACGCAGACGAGCTCAGAGACGCGACGCACCTCGAGCTAGCATTAAATAGTTGGGTTGAAGATCTAGGTGATGACATCCGTCGGGTCGTCATTCGTGGAACCAATCTGGCAATTCCTGGCGCGGCAAACCTACGCTTGTCGTATTTGACCGTCAGGTTACTGTCCCAGAGAATTGAGCTTGAAGCGGAGAAGCGCATCCGTGAGGCTAGCGACAGCCGCCTTCTAAATCGCTACATGCAAGCTCGAAGAACCGCAGAGGATATCCTAATTCTGGCGCAAGAGTTGCAAGCAGAACATCTGGCCGACTTTTGGCTTCCAAGCAGCGCTTTTGCCCTCTCCACGACGGTCAGCTTCCTTCTCCGGTGCGCTCTAGAGACGGAGAACTCTACTTCAGGGCTCGTTCAAAGCTCTTCATTGAAAATTGCTTCAGACCTCTTATCTACTCTTCGCTCGCACAAGGAGAAACATGCTTGGGATCTTGGCGATATCTGTTTGGCTCAACACACCGAAGTTGTGGAAAAACTCCTGGCAATTACTCCACCCGAAGACCCAAGTGCAGAGGAACCGCAAGACTTCTCGAGTTTCTTTATGTCTGATGATGCTTTTCTTGATCAATTATTCCCGAGCTTGTGGGATCCGTTGCAGAATGTCTGGTAGTGATGAACTCTTTTCCGCGGCAAACTTTAGTTGAGCGTCTTGAGGACTGACTTGGTTGAAGCTGTTTTAGATGGCTAAATAGCTTAGTAATTTAATTATATATTGGTCATGCCCTGATAATATTTATTTTCCTTGGTACAAGCTTATGCCTGAGCTTTACTCAAAGTCCGAAAGCCTGCGGCATGCTTTGCAAGCATAGTGTAAAGACCCCCATCGTGGCCACTCAGATCCCAAAGTCTCCGAACTCTCAACCGCGGTCGCCCATAGGTCTGTATAATGATCAATCTTCGATTCATCCGTATTCAACTGCGAACCTCGTTCAGAAGCAGATTGCCAATCATCGGCGCCAATGGGTTGACGGTGCAAGAAAGGATCGACAGCCACGTGTTCTACGCCATTATCATTGTTGATAAAGTCAAGGATCTCCTGCTCGGGTATGATTTGTGCTGCCAAAGTTTGACCTTCTTTCCAGGGGCCCAAACCGATAGTCTCAGATACACAGACTGAAAATCTGTGTAAGTGTATGGACGGGTCAGCGGCCGCAAACCTAACCACATCTAAAAGCCCTGCTTCGCTTCCGGCACAATTGTAGAGGAGAATATGCTGCAGCGTTTCTGCACGCTTCGCAAGTAATTCGTTGAGTTCAGTAGTGGAAAAGACCAGGTTCACAAGTTTGAGTGTATTCAGATACTTGAATTCCAATGTGTGAAGTCCTGGGAAGATGGTCGAATGTCGACTGTTGGGCTCAAGTTCAGACTCGGGGTCTGTTGAGCGCAGAGATAAGACTCGGAGTCCCTTCGCAGCGGAAACTATATCGTACAGTTGGGACTGTAGTTCTCTCCGCTGAAACTCCGAGGATATGGCTGAAGGAAATGCAGCGCAAAGATCGATCTCCTTGACATTACGCAGTGCGAAGGAATCGAGTCTTACCCTAAGCGAACGAAAAGCCTCGATCAAAGCCCTATTGTACGCTGGGGGGTAGCCGGCGAGGTCGCTTCCAGGCCGTGTCCCAGCTGAGGTATCGGGCCGTGTGCTTGTGTCTTCCATGATGTTGCTCTTGCATAAAAGACGGAGAGACTCTATTTTAGACTCAAAACGGAGCATAGCTGGCACAAGGAAGTTGTCGAAGCCTTGGACAAGATCCAACTTGGAGAATTCGCTAGATGGAGCCCTTCGAAGTGCCAAATCTTCGTGCCAGAGTGCACCCCGCGATTGCGAAGGATGCAGTATGCCGGTGGTAAAGGTTCTGAGATTGAACATGGCATCTAGCCCCTCCAAGAACAGTGGACGAAACTTGGGGATAGCATCACTAGAGAGAAACGCCTGCAGCTGAGAAAGTCCAATACCCTCTCCCGTGTGCCATAACGAATTCCATCGTAGAATTCGAACATGAGGTGCTAAATGCGGCGAAGAAGATATTCCTAGGAATTGAAGTCGGTGTTTCTCCAAAAAGGAGAGTCGTATGACACTGAATAGACGGGGGAGGATAGTTGGTTCGAGTGAGGGCCAAACAAGACGCAGAATCCCAAGGGTTTGGCTATCTAGTTGTCCCAGAATAGTATCGAGAAGCTCTTGCGGTAGATTATGGAGATTCGCCATAGTGTACGTCTTCAGTTATTTGAGATACCTTGAATGTCGCAATTCGCCGAGTTTTTGTTGCACGCGGGTAGGCTAGCCTTGTCGTTCTATCAAGACGCTTTATGTATAGTTGGGTCTTCGAGAATTGGATATATTAATTCGAATTCGTCTGGTTGTTCAAGCGTAAACGATGAGAATGCAACTGAGCATGGTTGACCTGAGGTAGTAATTGAGGTCATCACGTGCGGGTCTTGTTAGGCTCCCATCGCTTGGAAAGCTGAGAAACCTCACTCAGCCCGCCCCATCGCCCATTTCTACATCTGCCTAGCTATATTAGGTGATTAATTTCTAAATACTAATGCGAGTTTGCGCATTTGGCATCGTCAAAATAGTTACTCTTGCTAGGGCATGCAGTTGATGCCTACCTTAAGGTGGGCTATACATCTTAATCCAGCATTCAGAGACCAGAAGGACGATGATGATAGCTGATCCCAGCTATCATGGCAATCCGCCTTACTTAGTTATGTACACTTCTGAATATTAGTGCTACTGACGGTATGAGTTGCATCAGGGTTTATTTTTAAGCACAAGCTTGAAGAAGGCTAAACTAGTATATATGGATGTGATCCATAATCACACGCCAATCCAGGACCCAAGGGCGAATGTCGAGCTTGTATGTAGGTCTGCCATTAATAGCATCCCGAGCTGTCAGAAAACCGCTGATGAAATACGAGCCGAGGATGGTGACTAGCAACGGCTTCCCCAGACTGGAAGGGTTACTATTAAGCCACCACCTATCCACAAACTTGACGGTTCCCAGTAACATGCTATTCATCCTGGCGGCCTCCCCGACGAATGCGATTGCAATGCCTAGGAACTGGTTGAAACACTGCCCATGCGACAAGTAATACCAGCAAGTAGAGGTATAGCCGTAGCTTCTAGGGGCTGGAGGTACTGGTATGTATTGAAATAGCCCACTAAGTCTCGTAGGCCCTCGCATATAGCAGAAGAACCCACTTAAGATGATCGAAAGGATGTTCATGATGGGAACCATAGCTGAAGATAAATAGTGTGTTTTGGTGGTGGTGATGGTGGTTAAGATGATGACCTTTTTGAGAGAATATATTTTTGTGGTAGTAGTTGTAGGGAAGAGATCAAGGTGGGAGTTGGGAATTGGGAGGTTGAGTTGAAGAGAAAAGGTAAAGGTTTGGATGAGGATATGGTGACCTTTGGCTCTTTATATACAGAATGAAGCACCCTTTAAGTTTTGCAATTCAATTAAACTTTTCATACTGAAAAACTAGATCGTGAGAATTTGGAAGTGTTGGGGTCTGGCTCATACGGCAACGTAAAGATTGGTTTGGGTTCCAAAGGTTATTGACTCACAAGAGCTCGTCTGAGTCACGGTGGTGTATCACTGCTCACAGCAATCCGCTTACTTAGCTATGTACAATTGAGAAAAGAACGCTTTGATTCCACTAGTAAATGAAAACTATCATGACAAGTCTAACCCTCATCCAACGCCAAAAGCAAATCGTGATTACATCGCTGTTCTCGACCATCCCTTTGTCGACAAAACCAATGTCGCTTCAAGTACTCAAGCTCAATCAGCCACACTATTGTGAGGCATGTGCGACGCCAGCACTAGCAGCGCTCTCGCCAACCTTCAATTCTTCCTCGGGCACACCAACACCAACACTAGCTACACTGGCAATGCTCTGCGCCGTCATGCCTCGCTCCCGCTCGCTACCAGGACGGACTGGCAATCCTTCTCTTGGCCCTGCTACGCTGACTCCAGCCGGGGTCACGCTCATGCTGGTCGTAGTACTAACGCTCTCGCTCCTGGGCCGACCTGTGTCACTAGCCCTCCGCTGGCGAACCTGTCTCTCCAACTCCCTGATCTTTCGCTTCAAGGCATCATTCTCCTTCTTGGCGTTCTCAAGCTCGTTTCTGTAAAATGCCGTCTCCTCGTAACGCATGGTAGTTGGCATGAGTCCGGGACTCAGTTGCTCGCTGAGACTTCCCGGTGTTGCACCAACGGAACTAGGTGGGATCGATGTAGGCGGGAGTCGTTGCTGCTGGAAATAATTGGACGGGTCGAGACTGCTGTGCTGCGGCCCGGGCGAATTTGTTAGGCTCCTCCGGGAGGCGGTACTATCCTGCCGCGAGAGAGGGGTAGCATGTGAGGGGCGAGGAGCGTGGATCCGTGCTTCGTAGGACGATGACAACTGTTGATTGCCCATGGTCTGAGACGTGGTCGACGACGTTCGGTGGTGTCGGGCTGTGGGGATGGAGAAGCCTGAGCCTGAGAGGAGAGACTGCTCGGCTACATCATGAGATGAGTTGGCAGCGGATGTTGATGAAGTGTTGGACACGACGGAGGCATTCTGGGCAGCTCGAAGGAGTGATAGCTCGCGAGATAAGCGGTTTACCTAGCAGATGTTAGAGAGGTGCTAGAACAGGCCGCCCAAGTCAGGTACTTACAACAGCTTCCTGTTCCTTTTCAAGCTCGAGGTGAAGTTCGGCAGCGGTCAACGGACGAGGATGTCTTATCGGTCCAGGCCCAGCTCCAACGCCAACCTCTTGTGGATGCGGTTGTGAAGCGGTCAGGACAGGCGATGAGAAAGAAGGTGAGCGAGAATGGTTGACAGTACTCTGGTTCGAAGGAAGGATATTTAGAGATGGCGAGGCAGGACCTGGAGGAGAGGTAGCCATGGTTGCAGACTGGCGGCGAGATGCCGCCAGAGGAAGTGGTGAAGGCGGGACTGAGTTGAGGTCCGGCATGCCGGTCATCGAGGTATTCTGTTGGTTTCCTAAGTGTCTTTTTTGGTTAACGGTGTTTATGAGCCGGAGATTTAATCTCAGGGTCCTTGGTAGAAAAGAATGTTTCAGTCTGGTCAAGGTGTGTTCGGGAGATGTTCGAAAGCTCCCCTAGCAGGCCCGGCAGCTACTAAAGCACACGCCAAGGCCGTGCGAGCTTCCGACTGGTGGGGTTCATGAAGCTGTCGATTTTGATGCCGCCATCTGTAGGGTAACCGTCTTACCAGCATTGATTGAGCTTGAATATTGCATTTTGTGGTTGATGACAGTGATAATGGTACATAATACTGATGTTATCAAGTATCAGTCCAATTTTGGCTGTGATTAACTCAGCCATGTTGTTATTCCCTCTTGATAAGGTGTGGCTGGTGTAGGTTTATCATGTACATGATGCTGGTGTGTCATAATGATGGACTCAGAGAACAACGACATCACAGCATTCTGAAGAGACAGAACAGATCAATATATTAAATCAATTTGAAAAGACAAATACAATATTATAAAGCAACTCAATCATCATTATCAATCCTCGTAAAAATTACCCAACACCCAAAGTAAGCATGATACAACATCCCAATTCAATCCTTGGAGGTGGAGGTTTAGGTCCGAGCTCAGCTCAGACCTTCCGGATAGCTTCACCCAACCACCAAGACAATCATCTGCATCTCAACGTTCCTGAAAAAGGGCCGTATACCAAAACTCCTCCGAGATTCTGGATGCGGACCAATCGAGCCTCTGGTTTGAATGAGGGGTCATGAATCTTTGTAAAGACTCCATAAACATTTCCTCATCTCGATCTCAGCCATGATGTAATCGACCTATGACGGCATACTATTCCACCTTCGACGTCAACTTGCAATCATTCACTGCGCCCGTTTGTCTCTTTTGCTTTATAACGTCTGTTTTTTCCCTCCTCTTCCTCAATCATCATCCGAGACTATCTCACAAACTTTACACACCTTTCACCACCAAAACAAACACAATAGCAATCATGCCTGAAGGACGTCAATCTCCTGCTCCCGAGCAACAGAGCGGCCGCCAGCAGCAGGATCCCCCTGCCTCTGGAAAGGGTATCAACGAGACCGATAACAAGGACCCTAAGGCTCAGCTCGAGGTACGATTCTCTCAAAAATATTGAGATCCAGCCATCATGATACTAACTCATTGATGTAGAACCTCTCATCAAACCCCAAGGGTATCACCGACGATGAGGTCGAGAAGAAGTTTGCCAAGACCGAGAAATAGTTAGTCTCGCCAAACGATTGTCAGGAATCAGTTGCTGATGTCTCACAGAATAATTGATACCACGATGGTTATGACTTGACGGGATTAGTGCATGGATAGAATTAATAAATAAACAATGGAATAATTATTACATATGTTGTCCGCATCTTTGCTCCTACGTGAAACCATGACACGATACTCACCCACTCCTGTGGTTTCATTTGTGCTCATAAATTCTAAATGTTTGCTCGCAACCATATTGTGACTTTACACATACTGCATAGTAGGTAGTTGTGTTCGCAAGACACGGTCATAGCAAAACTCGTTAAAGCGGCACGATAGCTTCATTCAACTACCAACAATAAACTGCCCACATCTCAAGTCACATTGGAAACTTAGTTCAAAAAACCGTTGTATTAATCGATTGTGCCGTGCGTAAAAAGTCGTAACAATTCGTTAACAGGCTAAACAAAGCCACATACTATCTCATCAGGGCTACCAAAAGAACATCCATCCTTAATTAACCTTTCCTCCAATATTTTGATTATTTAGTGCTTCTCACCAGCCTCGGGAGCGCTAACATTGGGACCGTTGTTCGTAGAGGCAGCGGGCACCGATGTTCCCAGAGCACCGTGACCAGCCTCAGGAGCGTCAGTACCGGAAGTCTTCTCCTTGCCAAAGACCTTCTCGAGGCCAGCAGCCTTGTAGGCACTTCCGCCGTGCTCCTCCTTCTTGAGATCAGCGAGGCGACGAGCCTCGGCGTGGACCTCCTGGACCTGTCGGCTGCCCTCGGTGTAGAAATTGGCGATCTTCTTGCCGGTGGGTGTGTTGGAGGCCTTCTCAAAGTAAGAGCTCAAGCCGAGCCACATGCTGTTGGCGCGCTGTGAGATTCCGTAGCTCTCATCTGTAGCCTTGGCCCGGTCGGTGGCGTGGTACTTCTCGTCGAGACCCTTGAGTGTGGAGAAGAAGCGGTTGGTGACGCCGTGGGTAGAATCGAGGTCAAGAGCGCGCTGGATGGCGGCGTCACCTACGACGTAGCCGTGGGCGAGGTACTCAGCCAGGATGCGGGCGCGGGGCTTCTCCTCCTGGGTGATCTCGTCCGAGTCGCGATCAGTGTTCTTGGTGGTGGGAACATCGTCGTCGCCATCAGCGGTGGCGCTGGTGACCTCAAGATGGTTTGTGCCGAGCTGGGTGTTGTTGAGGAGAAGAGCAGTCTTCTTGGCTGTCTCCTTCTCAAAGATGACCTCTGCGGACTTTGTCTCGCCATCCTGAGAGACCTTGAGATCTTGGATCTTGCCACTGGATGTTTGTTAGCTGTGGTTTGCAGACAAGTGTACTAAGGGAGTCTTACCAGAAGCTGAAGAAGTCCTTGATCTCGCCGTCGCTAGTGGCGGGGGCGATGTTCTTGACGTTGATGGTAGAGTTGGCAGACATGATGAATGTGTTGTTTTGTGTTGTTTAGGTATGGGTATCAAACTTGTGAGTAAAAAGGTACGATATGCAGGTGATGGAAGGGGAGGCAGCTGTTTATAAACGGGTAAATGATTTAGTAGGAATGACGACACCAATACTGATCGTGACGAGGCAACCAGGCAGTGTATCTTGTATCTTTGTCTCTGTGGCTTGACTTGGTTGGGAATGGGACCGGAGCTGGAGCTGGGAGCTTCTGTGGACTCGTGGAGGGGAAGGCGCTGGACTGCGGGGCAATTGAGCGACGTCATCAGAGGGAGCCCAGTTTGATGGCATGATATGCACGTGAATATTGTTGGATGGTACTTGACCCGACAACAGAGATTGGGTGTAGGAACAAGTACCCGTTAGCAGCATCATTAATTGTTGGGATTGTCACTCTAAAGAAGAAACTAGAAGCTGTCGTTCTGTGGCAAAGGTGATGAAACAGTCTCAGACCAAATCAAGTTGCAGATGAATGAAGTTTCTTTTCACTTTCACTTTCATTTTCACATGTGAAGACAAGACCCTTAGTTTCTTTTTATCATGATCTTGGCAGATGATGATCATGTCTATATCGTTATTCCCGTAGCATGGTGTTGTTGTACCATGTAGGTAAACAATGCAAGTCATGAGATGTATTTGTCTACGCGTCAGCACACGCGTATGTGACGATGCATATACATGGCGTTTTACATTGACTGCCCTCTATGCACTCTGTCGTGTGTCTGTCTGGTCTGCAAACGTGACCTCTTTGAGACCTTTGATGTGTTGGGTTTAGTACATGTCTATCTTGATGGGCGCTAATAGTAGGTCCCGTCCCTGCGGATAAGGTACAGTTACCGTCCGTCCCTAGACGGCGTCTGAGTTCTAAATTAATCTCTTGGATGCATGACGCATAAAGGGCTGATAATTACGAGATATAACTGCAGTTCTTTAAGTAAAGAATGCCATGTATTAACAGTTTCACTGTCGATAATACAATATTGAGTGATTAAATTCCACTTATACCGGTGATTTAGTGTAAAAGGCCCAGACCATCCGCTCTTCATCACCGCCTTTATCTTTCAACCTTGCCAACTAACACGTCTCCATTCTATCGCATCAACCCCCTGTCCATCAAGCGCTGATGGGATTTTTCCAATGCGACTCTTCAATTTAGTGGTAAATTAGTTTTCATCCCATCCATCAACTTGCGACAAACCCTTCCTTCGCAGGGAATGTCCATGCTATACTCAATACTGGTCATGCCATATTGCCATTTGCATTGTTAGAGTTAAACACCATTCGTATCAAAGAGACACCATCGCAACCATCACGAGAAAAAAGACGCCTCCAACGATAATTGCCGCTCGCCACTTTCTCTTTTTTTAAACCACTTCCTCTTCTGGCAAAGTACATCACCTCAAAGCCCACTCTCCCGCTTCTTTAGACAAGCGCTGAGGGTCACACGCCAGGTTGGCGATCGACTTTAAAGACCAGGGTCTCCATGATCCTTGTCCCTCAACCAGGATCGCTACTCTCTTTTTTCTCTAATCGAGAACGGAACAAGAATAAACGGGAAATTACAGAGAGAGAAAAGGACACCTGGCGATAATTGAAGGCTCTCGAAACTACAAAACTCAAATGTCATTGTGTGTTCACCTGGATCTTACTGCATACAAGTATTGATTACAGGACAGGTCAGGCCAGCCAGGAAAAAAAAGCCCCCTCTCGTGTTTAAACGAGATCCATCACGGGCTTCAAGGCGGTCTAAGCGGTTGGGTTCTAACGCCTCCCCCAGACCAGACCGCATTGATGCGAATTTGCAACCCTACTAGGGATTAACTAACATCAAACCATGAATGGGAAGCACACCACACCATAAGCACTTTTTGCCCTTTTCTCTCTTTTGTTTCGACGCCAAGGAAACAAACTAGCAACGGTCCAGGTAAAAAAGGAACCCATATTCCCAGTTTTTGGGGACAGTGACCTCGTCTCTTTTTTCCCTCTTTATCCTTGTTGGTGACTTCATTTCACCGCTCACCTTTTCTTTTTTGCTCACTCTGCTATTCTCTCTTTCACTCATATCGCTTCGACTGAGGATCAAAAAGAATATACCACTCAGTGGTTTCATATTTCAAGGCTTAACACATATCAAGGTATGTGATGTGCATGCGTTCTGTTTCCTGTTTTGCGACTAACAAATTCACCAGAAACCACCATGCCTCTTGTTCCCAGCTCCGCACCGCTACCTGGCAGTATGACCACATTTGCTTACTTGCGTGAGCAAAAAATACTCAACATCGTCTACGTCGGCCTTCTCGTGGTGGAAGTCCTTATGGTCCTGGGCGTCATCTCCGTCGCCCTCGTCAAGCGAGTCAAAGCCCACCGACGCCCCAAAGCGATCCGACCAGTCACGCCTTTAACAAACTATCCGCCTCACCAATATATGCAATTCGGAAACGAAAAGCCAACCAAATCATGACGACTCGGAGAGAATATGCGACAAGGAGGGAAAGACACCAAGAAAGTTGGCGGTTGATCAAACTCAAAGAACGACATCACTACATTTTATTCCTTTGTTCACGACACCACATTCAGTTTGAAAGGGGCACATTCACTGTTTTCCAGCCAGAAACAAAAGGGGGACGGACGTTCGGTTGTTCATGATTTACGCAGGGTTTCAGTATGCACAATGCGTTTGTTCACTTGGAGCGGGACATGATGATTTACGACTATATATACCCATATCTTTTTTAGCTAATGCAATTTACTCTCTTTTTTTACTTTAACAATCCGTCCCTCACAGAAGTTTGATACTACAGAGACACACTGCTTACTGCTTACTGCTTACTGCTTACTGCTTACCACACTTGTACGAAATACTAACGACACCGTGGCTCTTCTCTCACAATCGCCAGCCACAGAAGTGGACTTACCCAGCCTTTGGCAAGCCGCCCCTAAGAGTAAGTGTCCGCACTGCGAGTACTACCCTTATCGCCAAGAGAAAAAGGTATGCGAGGTTTGCGAGTTCAAGATGGGTGAAAAGGGCGTGAGGGTCTATTTCGAGAGTAACGAGAAGAACTGGGTTGTGTATCACCTCGTTCGAACAGGAGAGCTACCAGCCAGGTCCATACTCGAGGATCACATGCGCACACGACTTGTGAATGAGAATCGCTGTCGACGACTGTCATGCGCAGTGGAAAGATTCTCTGTTTATGTCCACTGCGACCCATGCCGAGAGAGGCTCACGAGCAAAGGCAATCTTGCTGACATGAAGGATCCAAGGGGTACTCCCGAGACATCTTCTGATTACCTTCGAGCTTTGGACTACTCTGATGCAGCGTTTGCGATGAGGATTGCCAAGAACGAGATTTTGATTCTGCCCGAGGACTGGACATGGGAGAGCTCACTGGGTCAGTTTGTGCATCCTGATCGCAAGATCTACAACGGGAATCTGGATCCTGAGGAGATGGTGTGATTGGCAGTTTGTCTTTGCAAACTATTCGAGGTCGATCATCCGATGGGCAGGTCCCGTTGGAAATTGAGACTTCAGTGAGTCATGTCGAGGTCTCCGGTACAGCCGACTGACTATCTCAGCATGACTGTCGTTTGACCTGGGTGTCGTTACCAATTGCGACTGAATTAAGAGTAGAAGGCAGATCTTGATTGGAATATTGAATTGGGAGTAAGTATATACAGCCTAGTTCATTCCTTTGCTCTCATACCATTTTCTTCGTAGCTAGATAACTCATGAATTGATATCTTCGCTCATCACTGTTTCACAGCATGAATCCATATCGTGATCATTCTTATCTGGTGTCAAATCTAGTTCCCAACGTAGTGAATAGCCATGTGTTGCAAGAAGAACTTACTTTACGTGCAACCCTCAGGGTACCAGAAGAACTGGCCGCTAGAAGCATAAGAGACAAAATTAATAGGTCAGCTTATACTACTTAGACTAGGCTTCTTAGGCTATTTAGTTTTGTATCCTAAGACTGAGGAGGCTGACCTTTCTGCTACCTACCAGGCAGCCCAGAAAAAGCTTCTTCTATCAGTAACAGCATACGTGGTCTTACTGGGAAAGTCATTGAGGAAACTTTGATATGACAGTTTGAGGTTTTGATCCAGATGAATCCTTTGTTGGAAAACTTTGAGAAGATTGAGAAGGCTAAAACCGGCTTGCAGACCATCACTGGGTAGTTGATACAACTTTAAGTAAAACATGTCTTCGGCTGCCCTCGTCAAGAATCATAGAAAAAAAAGGCATAAACTCAACCTTATTATTTAGTAATATAAAAGCAATACCTGCTCAAAATAATCCATATCGTGATGTTCATTGTTATCCAGTGTCAAAGCTAACCCTCCCCCCTAACCAAGATGTCCCGACAACACCCCATCGCATCATTCCAAGGAGTCCCTTGCGACATCTATTTCGAAATCGCAAAGCACATAGGATTTAAAGATTGTCTTAGGCTAGCAGCAACAAACCGACACTTTCATGAAATCTTCAACCCAAAGACAATTCTAAAATGGGAAAAAGCCCTCGAGTTTGTCATCAAGCGCGATAAGCATCTCCGCTGGATAGAACACGACATCTATGCTTGCATTAGCTGCCTCGAGTTTCTACCAAAGAAGCACTTCTTAAAGAAGCACCAATTTGACAATCTACGTCAGCTGCCACGGTTTTGTCTTGACTGCATTGCTACTTTGAAACTATGGCCTCACTTGTGGCCGTCTTTGAGCGCAGATGGTGTGTTGACATATTACTTCTGCAAGAACTGTGGAACTTATGGCACAATATCCGATAGGTGCTACGGAGAGCTAATCGGTTCCGACACAACGGAAGCCGAAGCTGCAGTGGCCATGGCGCTTTGTGCACAACCTCGGCGCCAACCACAGAGCATTGAGAAGCTTCCCACGCACATTTTGGCACCGATAGCATCGTTCCTCGACTTTCAGGATGTGCTAAATCTTGCCCAAGTCAGCCGCAAGTTGAACAACGTCGTCAAGCCGAACGAATGGGTCCCGCTGCATAAGCGATATGCATTCGTTAACAACACATGGTTAAGCCAAGCTCAGAACTTGCCATTCGACGACATCCCAGTGTTCCCCTGTTTTATATGCTGCAAGATTTATTCCAGGTTTGAGTTTCCGGAAACGAACCTCGAAAGGATTAAAAATCACCGCGAGATAGTTTGGAGAACTTATTGTATCTCCTGTCTACAGCTGGGAAGAGACAGATGGAAGATTGTTGCGATAGAACAATGGCGAAGAGAACGGTGCAATACATGCGGATGTGTCAAGTATAAACGAAAAACATGCGGGTATTGCCGGGAGCTTTATGTTAAAGGAGTCATTGATCGGAAGACACTTTACCCATCGGTGATGGAGATAGAAGAGATCCTGCCTTCGCTCGAAGATCTATTCACCACGACGTATCGGAGTGTGATTAAGGAAGAGTAGAGGTCAAGGCAGGAGATACAGATACATGTACGTGTTAGTCATTCTGCCAATACTTCTCTGTCATTAGAGATTGGCAGGTCCTAAGGTGTATTGTACATAGTCTTAAGAATCAATAGACTAGTAGGTCTGTCTTCGGATTGTTCCCATTGGACTCTGTTGTCTATTATCATCGGTCCTTCACAAGAATCTGTATTCATCCGGTCGACAAACAATTCTCTCCAGACCCCCCCCTTCACTCGGTTCTCTTTTTCTTCCAACTTGCCGGTTGCTGTCAGTGTCAGGCTACACTCGCGGATACTGGCACTGCAAGAAGCCGCGAAGCCGTCCTTCGTTTCATTGTACAGTGCATTTACGTCTCGGAATTTAGTAACTATGGCTAAAAAATAGAAGACCAATCTGTATCTTCTACCTTCCATCTCAGAACATCGGCGGGCGAAGTCAGTACCAGACTTTGAGAATCTCGTACAACCACCACCTCAGACCATGAGAATATTTGCTCAAAACACAAAGATACAGTCAGCGAGTAATACATCCGAGCCAGTATTAGATGATAACACATACTAATATTCGCAGACATCGAGCCCACACGATGGCTAGATTCGAGGACCTTCCGCTGGAACTGGTCGACGACATCGTCATCAAGAACGACCTTCCTACCGAGTCTCTAGCGGCTCTACGATTGTGCTGGCCTCATATTGACGACGTGATCCTCCCACGCTTGTTCCGCAGAATCTACGTCACATTCTCTGAAAGACACCTCGAGAGGCTGAAGAGTGTTACCTCATCGCGTCTTGCACCGCTCGTCCAAGAGCTAGTCTTCTTCGCCGCCAGAACCCTCCAGACGTACCCAGGCCATACGCACAAAGATGAAGGCTTTGAGGAATACTCAAAAGCATTTCGTTCCGAATTCTTCGCGTGTGTCGACGCCCTGCCAAACCTACGAACATTCTCGTCTAAGTTGGGCCCTGAGGGATTCATCGAGAACGATGAGGACACTGATGGCCTTGCACATGTCATTTTCCCTGCTTTATGTCGGCCTACATCCCGAATTACGTATCTCAGGTGTCAGGACCCTCTCAACCACTTGCGCTGGTTAATGTCAACATTTCCCTGCATTCAAGAGTCCCCCCAAATGCTCAAGTCGTTCCCGAAGAAATATCGCAGTAGGAAGGATTTCGAAATGAGATACCTTCCCGGAAGTAGGAGGTATCGGACCCCCTTGGGGCAACTTTGCTGCCCATACGAATGGAGCAATGCCCTTCGAGGATTGGTAAAACTTGATCTTCGATTCGATACGAAAGAGCACCATTGGTCAGCTTCCTATCTGCCGACTGCTAACATATTGGCTGGTTTTCTCGAGGCAGCAGTGAACCTAGAGGAGCTATCCATCAGGTCGGGGTATGATGGCAAAGGTCGTGAGGACTTTCGTATTAAATATGCCGGCGAGCAACTGGGGCAGGTTTTCGACAGCAAGTTAAAGTTACCCAGTCTCAAGACCATCAAGTTGGCATACGTCACTCTCACCACCTCTGGCAGGCCATTTAGGAAGTTCATAAAACGCCATGCAGCTACTCTGCGACACATCTTGCTTTGTCATATCGCCGACAACATTCCTGAAGTTGTCAGATTTGCTGCCACGAGTCCCGAAATTCAGCTTCATCGATTTGCTGTTTTCCCACCGGCATTTCGATACCCGTATGGTGATCTTCCGACGACTCAATATCATCACGAAATCTTGGTGATGGTGAGGCTGTTGCTGCCGCCACCGCCGCCGCTGGTATTGATTGCAGAGAAGCTGCTATTGGACTATATCAACAGCAATGACCCTGAGCATCAAGACCCATTGATTCCTGTGGATGCTCTGAGCAAAGACGACCGCTGGGGGACGGTTGATCAGAAAATGGACCGTTAGAAATGGCCAGATGATACCGGGATGGACTTTGGATGCAAGGAGTGCGGCAACTCGTAGGGGGTGCGGCGACTCGCAAGTAGTACAATACTCTGTGCAGCGGGATGAGGGTGCCAGGCCGTCAGGGTACCAGAAACATTGGCTGCTGGGACCATGATAGGCTCTTGGGACTTCGGTCGATGCCGATAGACAACAGATTCCGCTGGGAACGGCCCGAAGCCAGACTAGCAGTAACGTACCGGTATCAATGCGTATTGACCTGTTGTCTGTCAAACATATATGCAACGTGTGAAAGAATACAGAGGTGTACATGCAAAAAATAACCAACAGGCTAGAGAACGCTGTCTTGATTCTGGTATGATTCCAACCTAGACCGACCATTTCCCCTAACGAGGAAGAGAGGGAAAGCTGCAGTTCCTATGTCCTCATCACAGGTGGCTACCCGATTGAGGGGGAATCTAGAGTCGAGCTGAGCTCCAGCAGATGAAATCAAGCTCTTGGGAAAAATCGATGCTGATAGAGAGCAGAATGTCCCAGTAACAACTTGGTCACAAATCTAATACATACAGCGGCCTCAAGATACAAGATCGTTTCGTTCTTCATAGAGAATGAAGTCCAAGAGCAAACATCAATTGGGAATGTGTGGACGGACAGCAATATGAAAGTGACGGATTAGGCCCAAGCTCGGAGACAAAACGCAAACAACGCCATGGAAGTATATTCCGTACGTCTTTCATCGGGTTGAACGGGAAGACATCGTATCGACGGGAAGAATGTGATTTCGATGACGGCTGCATCATCGTGAGGTCAATCATATGACAAGACTACTCGACATGAATTATGAAACACCTTTAATTTGTTCCTAAAACTTTACAGGACTTGACGACTTGAGTTCACTTGTGACATTGTAGAGAATTCGTAAAATTTTGTAATTGACTCGATATATGCACCTGCTTGGTCTGGTAGAATATGTATCCAGTACTCAAATGCTTGTATAAACTTGCTTCAGACCACAAACTCCAAAATACACACAACTAAGCAGATGTGGTATTCCACCAAAAACCTCAACAGCTTGTGCAAAATGAAAACAAGAGCACGGGCTTATTCTGATAGTCCAGATTCGTGCAAACCGCCATACTGCAGTCATGTGTCCGTCAGGCAACAGTAGAAGTTCGGGCACTCTCGGTGTTATCGTCAACATCCATGTTGTCAACCGTCTCCTTGCCGCGGGTTTGTGCAGTTGTCTGAGCAGATTTTTGATCCGAGCGGCCAACCACGATGCCTGCTTCCCTGAGGCTATTGGAAAATTCCTGGCGTATGCCGTCTTTATTGGGTACTTTCTTCGCAATATCAAGGATCTTTACATATGCCACCTGCTGTTTGAGCTCGGGCAATATCTTGTAGGCTGCTTTCAACGCTGTCTGTGCAACGCGGCTGGTGGCGATCTTGCGACGAAGAATGGTGATGAGTTTAGTGAGTTGGGCATTACGACGCTTGAGCTCGGTCTCAATCGCCCAAATGTACTGATTGTCGGATTCGATCCTTGTCTTGAGCTCGGCGTTCTCCTGTCGGAGCTGGCCGAGATTCTGTGTATATGAACTGCAGTCTGCCTCTCTCTGTTGAACCTGGACACTCAGAGACATCATATTCTCATCCTTCTCAGCCAACTTCTTTTCATAACATTCTCTCTGACCCAGGAGACGCTGGTTCTCGTTGGTGAACATGCCATTCTGGGCGTGGAGCTGTTCCATCTCCATTCTCTGGGACGCGCATATCTCTCGTAAGTGCTTGAGTTCGGTGACGATGGCGGTCACCTGCGCGCCGACGTCGATTTGTTCTGACATGTTGGCTGTATGGATGCCTTTGAGGATGTTGAGTATCGGGGAGAGCTGTGAGTCTCGGTAAGTAACTTGATGCGAAGAGGGAAGATTACAACTGACCCGACTGTCCACTTTGGACCTCGTTCAATATAAAGGGATGAGAGGTAAGATATCTTTTCAGGTTTGAGTTGAGATGATGATTTCGCTAATGATTTGAACAGGAGTGCCGAAGCAGTGTTTACCATCTACTGCTACAAACACCAAGCCCCACCACTCCTTCACTCACCTTGATGCACCCACTCAACCTCAACGACTCTACCGCGTCCTGCCAGTGCCAGACTCTTGAGCAGGCACCAGCTGTCCTTTCAAATTCACCTACTCTTTCACTTGCCTCCACATCGAGCCTTACTATTTGACACAATCAACTGCCTACAACACCCTGGTCTTTGGTCCGGTTCAATGTATGAACCAACTCCTAAATGTAAGCTCATGCATCATCTCTTCCAAACGCGGTAATGGTATCAACTCAGACGTGCCATTACTCACGGACTGTCATACCTATTGAGCTTTCTTAGCCCCAGACTAATAGCTACCACGTCCGAATATTCGGATCGTACCAGCAGAAACCATTAACGCCTACCACACACTCTCTCTGTGTAGAAGCATTGGGAACAGAAGACTATACACCATTTGGCCATCAAGACCGTGAGTAATACTGCAAAGAAAGACAAGTACAGTTGCTAACAGGTGGATACCAGACCACATCAAGTACAAGAACGCACAATGGTATGGACAATCGCTCAAGGTCCTTACCAGAACGAGCTGTCCTCTTCGTACCGTCATACATCACCAGATCACAATGCTACATAAGCTCGCCGATGAGTCACAGATTCAACTCTCGTTGGGTTCCAATGTTTTCGCCCTCGATCCGAAAACAGGTCCCAGACCCCTGACAAAGCATTTCAACATGCTATAGACCCAAACCACAAGATCCCAAACACTACTACAATTTGTCGCGCCAAGTTGCGATACGCAATTAAAGGCAACAAAATGAGACCGCTGCTGCTGTATAAACACCCTGCGATGCTCACCCGACAAACACCCCTTTCCCTGGATCCTCCACCAAAGAGACATTCCCACCAAGCGCCACGATACATGCGTCAGTATCAAAACTCATTGATACGTTTGTTGTACAAGGTCCGAAAGAACAAAGGCACAATCAGAGCCCTTTTCAATAAGAAGGCTGGTACACGTCAAAAATCCATTCTATTAGCGACCTGATATCAATGTCTCGCTCACCCTTCATGTCTCTGATACACAAGACGACTGGCAAAGAAATTCAGACGTCTGGGGATACTTCAACTCATCACCCAGACGCAGGCTGACAAGAACCGACCAAGTCTGGTCTTGCAGTGTTTGTGGGCTTCCCTGCGAAAGCCAAAGCGCCCAAGAACAAAGCTACTATCGCTACACTGACAAAGATCATTGTCAACTACATGGAACTCAAGGTTGATACATTAGTCGACAGCCCCAAGGAGGCGATGAGAAGAGGAGAGCGGCTGGTGGATTTGTGCTGTATGATCCCACACTTCCACTGGAAAGGGCCCCCCAATTATCTCCGCAACACCTCAAGAGACAAACACTCAGTAGCCAATTCGTCGATGCCTGCTTTTAAGGACACCTCAAGTAACGAAGAGGAGTATCGGATTACGGCTTTTCGCAAGACGAAAGAGGATTTGGCGGTATTGAGAACCAGTCACAACTGAGCAGCCAATTCCCTGCGATCTTGTCATGACTGCCACTGTAATGGACGAATACTTCGAAGAACCAGCGAACCGCTTGGACAACTCGTATGACCAGACTGAGAGAAACGGCGCACACGTATCGCTGCTCACAATCTTGAACTCTGGTTAAAATGCGCAGCGTGCTAGCTGAATACAGAGCATGAAACACCAGCAACTGGCATCGGTCTTCACAAACGCTCATTGGCGATACAAACACCAGTGTATCTCAAAATATTTTGCCATTTTGTAATATCTTTATGGCAAAGAATGCGAAATGCAATATAGCCGCTACGTCCTCTACCGCACCCCCTGAGACCTCAGCAGCTGCCGCGAGGTTTGGAAAGATACCAAGCCAACCAGTCACTGGTAGACCATGCACATCATTGTCAGGCAGAGGATACAAACTCTTCGCAAATAGGCCACTAGGCATCGAGCATTATGGCTACCTTGACGCTCAAGTTCTGCAACAAGGGTAGAGGCTATATTCTATCGATACATGTCAAGACCCAGCACGACGACAGTAGACCTTCTGAAACTCTAGGACATTGCAGCTCCTGGGAATTGAAGAAGCCCTCCGCTTTCTCATTATCCTACTCTACTCAATGGATGACGAGATGGGTTCAGATTCGAAAGCACCTCGAGGAGACCCCCTCGTGCTTGCTATGCACGGTTTGCGAGAAGCCTTTCCTGAGTCTATGGGAAAGAAACAAACATGAACTTCGACACACACATATCAAGTGCCAGGTTTCTGTCTGTTGTAAGCTCTTCGAGACAGCATCAAAACATTGGTACATGCAGAGACGTCCAATGGCGGTACAACGCGCACGAAAGGACATCGAATGGTCCAAATTACTGCGACAGATGGCTTCAATACTGTCATCGATGGATATTCGAACGCCCTCATGAACACAGCGAACCATGTCGAGGCTGCAGTTATTTTCTTTCTGGACAAACAACGTGGCAACGGTGTGCTACAGCGGAACAGAAAAGAAAGATTCAGCTTGGGACTGCAAACACGTCTACCATTTGTCCTCCGAGAAAGCGCTCCAGGTATGATAGACATAATGCTTCAACTGTTCCACGCAGTCCGTTAGAGTCGCTTCACTCATTACCGCTGGAGCCAATCGAAAGAAGTCGAAACAATGGGATTCAAGAAGCAATCGAGCTGACCATTCAATGTGTTTGCGCAAGTCTCATAGTTGCAAGCTTCGTATTATGAGATATGTCGAAACGTAGCTGGCTCTGGGGGTAACGTTGACCATAATTCTTCGGCAGTAGCTCGAAAGGGCACCGTGGGAAGCGAGCTATGGGATTATACATTGTGAACCTCCTCCACAAAACAAGACTGGGAAATCACGCGTGGCCAAGTGGAACGGCTACTACGAGCCCGAGCTGATGCCCATGTTTGCACTGTCGGACGCCCCGGAACCCGATGATCGAGGCTAGATTCCAAGACGACTACAATGACGTCCCAGATGAATTTTCTACGCCATGCGAGGCCTGAATTGTCAACAAGCCCGAAGTCGGCACAGTCATGCTGATTCGAAACAAGTCGAATGGCTGTTTAGTGGACTGTTGGAAAGTCGGGGCAAGGAGTATTTCCAACGTCCACAGACCCGTCGCCAAAGTAGTATTAATAGCAAAGGGAATGTTTGAACCCCATTTGCGTTGAAGGAAAAGTCAAGCTCTACTGGCTACCAGACGGGCTAGCCGACCAGCGAAAGTTTCCGAAAGAGGTGTCGCTCTATGGACGTTATGTACAAATTTGCCTGCAAGGTGTTGAACATGAAAAAGGTCAATTGTCTCCAAGATCGAAGGGGGGTTTGCTATGGACCCGTGGGACTTCATCAGATCGAGAGTTGCGCTGAAACTACAACCCAAACCTTTGTTTGCAGCACAAAGTGGCCGTAAGCATGTTCGGGCCATCATCTCTGAGATCTTTGAGATGGCGACAGACACGAGGGCGAATGTGGAAGATGGTGGCAACGATAAACTCAACGCGACACGGAGACTCAGCGAGGCCAAGTTTACAATTCCGAAAGAGCACATGACTTCGAATTGAAACACCCCCGTTCTCATCATGGCAACGTGCTCTAGCGTTGCACTGAAGCTTGATACTTCCAGCCCGAAATGACAAGGGACGACCACCTTTGTCTGTACCGAAACCGATGCGAATCGACAAGATGGTAGCAATTGCAAACTATCTCGAAGTCGGCAAGGACATGCTGCTCCAACTCCAACACGTCAAGAGATGATGATGCAACTCGTTACACCCCTTTACACCAAACTTGAAGGTCGGCACGATTGCGCAGAACCAGACATTTTCCGATCATCTATCGGCTGGAACGAGCGAGGGGCCGAGCCTAAGGACAAGAGTTGGCCATCAACCCAGCCATGGGAATCGACTGGAACTTTACACTCGACACCCTCTCCCAGAACGTTGCCTGCATTTCTCTCACACCTGGCCAAAGCAGTCCTGAGTTTCTTGAAGACTTTGGTTTGGTTGCTGAAAAGATTCCTCTTGGAACGCATGATAAGTAGAGGAACCTCGTCGTTGTGCGAGAGCGAAGCGGCCACCCCAGCTCCAACCTACAGTATCAGAGATCCAAAAGCCTCCGACTCATCAAATTACGAAGCGACACGGGCCTTTAAACTACAACTTCAATGCCCAGGAACATACGGCTTCCGGATAATCCTGGTGATGGCGTGTTGTCACTCCAACGCTACACGATTTTCTGGATAAATCCTTTTGTGGCTTTAGACCGAAGAATAGAACTGTCAACGAATTCGACAACAAATTTGTCTTTTACTGGCTTCCAGGTGACTTTCTGAACGAGTATGCTCATCTCGAACGCGTGTACCTTGACGATGATGATGGCATTGTGGTAGCAATGGTCACAGACCGAAGCACGATGTTCTTTAGAACAGAGAAAGGATCTCTCACACCAGACCTTTTCAAGTCTTCACAGAAATTAATGCACACTATATCCACTTCAGACTTACCAAAGATTGCACGGTTCCCATCACCACAGCTGATACGGGTAGCGGAAAGACTGCGCCCAACGAGGATACTCTCCTTTTCTGCGATATGACAAACCTAGCATTCAAATGCATGACCATATGCATGTTTAGGAACATCGAAGATAACACAGAGAAGTCTATCTCTCTCGAGACATGCAGCATCAGGTCGTCTGCACGCAACCGTGTCACTTTGCAACTCGGGGTGTCTGGTGAGCTGGACGCCGACCTCCCTGAAGAAGTGGACCTTCATCAACAAAATTTGAAGTTTATCAGCGAAAAGACAACTCTTAATGGTGCCCAATGCAAACGCATTATAAGCGCAGGCTTCGTCATTGCAACGCACTGGACCCGATGTTCACAGGCAAGAACAAGGGGCGATTTTAAGAACATTCCTAGGTATTGCCGGTCTCTGCGGTGGTAACAACTCAGCTGTCCAACTTCCGAATGCAAGCCAGTTCTGAGTCTGAACCACCTTCATGGAATATGAGGGCAGTCGAGGGCTAGAATCCGTTGTGAGGGGCCTAATCCAACACGTTGGGATGGATTGATAACCGCCAAGAATGTCGACGGTGGCACTTAACTACTTCTGTTCCCGAGATGCTGACAATTTCCTTGGGCAAAGTGCTTATCGAAATGATTCGAAAAATCGATAAGCAATCTGCTTGCTCAAGAGAAGACGAATCAACAAGTGAAAACACAGCCAAACGGTGGAAGACTGATCCGTACCCTTGGGCGACGACAATCCCAATATCATGTGACCGTTATTGGCAATAGATTCATTCAAGCAGAACCCGTAATGTTGAACATCATACACCAGAGCGTATATGTCCATGAAACAAAAATACTCGGCCCCCTTTCTGCCTATCAATCACACGACCGATTGTTCTAGGAGGAGCGGATTTGACTACCTTGTCTCCAAAAAAAAAAAAGAGAGACCGCAACGGGGCGAGATACGATTAATATTGATATTACAGTTACGATGTGATCAATTTCATCTGTAACGCTGCTAATGACTACTTCGGGAACATTGTCGCTTATAGCCGCAACATCTACGAGTTCAGAAGAGCCGCAGAGGTGCTCCCTGGCCTGTGGGTGACGCAGGCTCGGCGATTGATGGCATGAAGGACCATTCGATTATTGGAACATTTACGATATGCTTCCAGCTTAATAGTAAGGACGCATTTGAATGCGCTGGACAAGCCATGGAACATGAGTTGCCATGAAGCACAAGTCCACTGGTGGTGGGCTAAACCGTGCGGGTGTTTCTAGCCCATGCAAAGGCCGCAAATACTTCAACGACTCGATGCTATAAATGGCAGATCAACTGCCGGCTCTTTTATGATACAGCTCTCAGCTACAGAAGATCCGCTACAGAAGACTGCTGGATAGTCACCAAGACATTCGTGGGTTAGGTTTCCTCGCCACCATGGAGGGTAGCCGTAGCCTGACAACAGATGCAGAAGTAGAAACACAACGAATATTTGCCACCGTCAACACATCATTTCTGGAAAGACATCTTTCTAGCCATTTTCCATTTCCTCTTTCACTTTCCACTGCGATGCCATCATCTACCTATCTACTCTCCAGACGTTTGCCCGACTGCAAGGCCCTGACAATACTGTGAGACTCTTAATAGAGGACCTTGACGATGCGTACGCTGAAGGTCTATCAGACCATCGTTCAAGTAGAGAGTATATTGGAGCCTTTACACCAAGTAGGTACGGGGACTGTTGGGATGTGACTACGAGGGGTGCAGCACTGCAAGGGCATTTAAGAGTATGAACGCGGCCAACAGAGAGTTCCGACATGAATGTGCGACAAGAAACGAGAAAAGGAGCTTCTTTTAGCGAGGCGACGATCGAGAAGTAAGGTTGCTATATTTTCTCTTAGCACTTATTTCTTGAGAAGTTCCGACAAGCCATGGAATATGGTGAATATCAACCATCAGCTCCACCCATGGTAGCGTACGAAAGCATTTTTCGGGCTCAAATGTCTGCGGTTTCTGCCAAGATTCATGGGATTTGAACGCTGAGACTTGAGAAGATCAAGAGTTCGAAGTCGAGGTTCAGTTCCACTGGCTCAAACGTCACCTTTGGCATACGTGAATTACTCTCGGGCACGACACCAGTCCCGGTCATCTCTACAACGAGACAATTGAAGAACGCCCACCTACAGGGCTTAAAGAAATGACAGCTGGATTACATTGAATCGGCGCATATGTTCCCATACTCCACAATGAGCAGCCCAAAAGCTGTGGCAATTACGCTCGATTTCTAGAATCTTGCAAGGACATTGATAAGAGTAAACCGCCATGATATGATTTCCCAGTGCATTCCTCACTCACTCGAAACGATGTTCTGGGATTAATCTTGAGAATGAAAGCTACAAACAGACATTACGAACGCTTTGAAGCGACTACGATGTAGGTAGCAAGGGATTACCTTCGGCTTCGGATGGCTACTACACATTTGATCGACTCTCGACCGTATCCTGCCAGCCAGCAAGTGGACACTGGTCACGAACGCTTGGCCAGTCGCTGTTACAATGTAAGTGACAGGGAGCGGCTATGAGCCCAGCGTATCTTGACAGAATTGCAGTGGGCGCTCATGGCCTGAGACACTGCTAAAAGCCAAGACGGAATTGGATGATTCTGACATTCCATCGCTCCGACCACGAACCATCCCGGGCCCGAGGACACCCATCGCCCGGAGTACAACTCTCACAAGGTCCAACATATCCGAATCTGAGATCCTTGCGGACGTGATAAGCTCCGTCTCCGGTCGCGCAACGAACTCATCTCACTGTCAAGCGTCTTCCTCACGCTCGCCCCCGCAAGCTGGCACTGCAAATTTAATTGGACGTTTTGGTAGATTTCGGATACATCACAGTCCCGATAAGCTCGTCCAAGGGCGCGTGCCTATAGTATCTGCCATCAAATTATCTCGGAAAAGAGCTGAAACACGAATATGTCTCAACAAGAGCCTATTGTCAAATATGGCCAAGTTTCACTGGGAGGTGATGAGTCTTCGCCGCCCGAGGTATGGAGTTCAAGCATGCAACCGCTGTGTGCGATTCAATGGACACGCGACATTAACTTCGATTCGCTCTCGACGTGCACCAACCCTCTTGGGAAAGTCCTTCACAGGCTTGTGTATGAAATCGAAATGACTTGTGAAGACGGATCCGCGGACTTAACCATTTATTTCGAGGGTGTTCAGAGGCGTCACGGAAGAGGCGGAATTATATTATAGTCACTGACGGCGTCTTCAATGATAGCAATCCTTCGAAAGAGAATGGCAAGGCTCATACGAATCGACCAAGTCATCTTAGTCAGGGCGATACGTCTCAATACAAGCGACAACCTCAACCAACATCGTCCACGCCATCGACGCTAGATTCAAGATCCTCAACAGTGCACGATTTGAAGAAGCCGAGTATGGCCCCTATGATATGGTCATTTTTAGTACTCCAGCTTTTGTTTCTGCCGAACTTCGCAACACCCTTGGTGTTAGCCGCCAAAATGTTCCTGTTTATCTTTGCAAACCGTGGCAATTGTATTGGCCATAGGGTGACTACAAACGTACAGCTAGCCCTGGAACACTCCCGTATTTGAGATCATGTGGCAGAGCTTGGTGTCAACAGGTGTCAGTACCATCGCCGTTGAATTACTCACATCAATTCGGGTCCACAGCAAGGTGCCCCCTGACAATATAACTACTACGTCTAATACCAAAAATGATGCATTTGCACTGCATCTCAATACGTACCCCTGCAACGTCTAAACGCGAACATAGGCATCCCAAAGCTATTCCCCAGCGGCATATGATTGTCGATTCTCCTTTCGACTGCAAACACAAAATTGAAAAGGCAGTGGAAGTCAACTCAGAGTGACTATATCGCCAAGACCATGCATGCGTATGTAGAATGAGAATGATCGCCATGAGGGGGCAATAGATCCACGATTTACTTCAACATTATGGGACCTCCCTATCGACCGGACTCTTCCTCAAGCATGGATGAGAGGGCAAGAACGCTTGAAACCCAGACAATGACCTCCTCAATCCTGTAAAAGGATCTGAAGAAGATCTCGGGTACAAAGGTTTTCTGCCATACTGGTGCGAAAGGTGTTGCGTTCAAAGTCCAGTCATGTCGAATTTACCTCTTGCCATGCGCAAGGGCAGAGCCCGACAATCTGAACAGCCTCAATCCGAGCCGCAGACGCCATCGACATGGGAAAGATTGCATTGTGATCTCTCTAAGATACCGAAAGAAGGAACAAAAAACCTCCTTTAAATGATCAGAAAGGTTATCGAGGCGGCAACCGGAGGAATCAAGGCTGGGCAAACGAGACAGGCCGCCGACGAGAACGCTAGCCCAACAAGTAGCAGGGCTGACCTCAAAGATCCCTTGACCATAGGCAATGTTGCTCGTGAAAAGAATGACTACGAGAGCCTGATTTTAGGCACATCCAATCCCCAAATGGCGCATGTGTTTCCGGTTGCTTCCCTCGAAACCGATACTTTATCAATCTTCTTGTGCTTCGACATCGGTAAATGACACGGTCTTAGAAGCTCAAGTCACTTACGAGCGGTCAGAGATACTGCCTTCAATTCCAGCCGCGAAGTACTACTCTATTGTACGCGGGTCGTTGGGTTCGATATCTCCAATCACGAAGAACAGTCCGATCCCAGGCGACTCAGGAGACTCCGGCGAGCGAAGATGAGATTCAACCACCAATGACTCTGAAATCCAAGGTAAAGAGTCAAAGCCGCGGCAAAGACTTGAAGAGAGCCAGCATCTTAAAGTTGTATAATATGTGTCTGTCTTGAATATTTTCGTCCGCCAGATCCGGAACCATCGGCTGAACCGACTTCCCAGCCCTCTCCGTCTGCTCCTGTAGCTGCTATAAAGAACCATCAGACGTCAACCCAATATACCAGATGCGCCACGACGAACTCGTCGTCATTATGGCCAATTCCACATTTTACACAAAGCGTCATGGTGGAGAGGGCCAGTCGCCGGGCCGAAATGATAATGTACATGGATAGACACATCCTTTTTGGTAACAACTAACTGGAATCGGCTTCTGGATTAGAGGCCTTGTAGTACCGATCGTCTTTTTATGCGCTTCTATTACATGGACAGCCTCACCTCACCAGCAAGTACTCGCAACAGACCTGCAATGGGCCCTTAGCTGGCGAGGCACTTTTGATCTTGATACACACCAAATAGTCCAGATCTATCACACAAGTCAGAGGAAGTCCCGAGGACATCTCGATGGCAGTCGTCCAACAGTTCTTATGAGCGTCAATCGGAGACCCTACAAGGAGACAGGAAGAAAGAAGCTGTCGGTAATTCATCAAACTTGTGACGCTAGAGGTTCGCAGTCGCAAGCTGTTAGTTTTATCTAAGTGGACATGAATGATCCTCAACTTACCAACAAGGTCTTCTATGACCAGGTGAAGAACTAAGCGACATGTCTCGCCTGACACTGTATACTTTCACACCACAGCATTGGACTCTTTATCCATAACCCAGGATAGCAAAGACACGCCCCCTCTCTTAGAGTGTGATCATTCACCTACTCGGCCTCAGCGATACGCTGTGGATATACAACACGAACAGTTTGCTAGCCCAGTAACCGATCACTTGTCGGAATTATCCATGTTCCACAAGTACCTCAATCTGAAGAACGACCTCACACCTCAAGCATTGGACCAATGGTGTCACGAGAGGTTTATAAGTCAATTGCTTCGGGCTTCTACCACAACCTTGCGGGTTTGAAGGCACGCGCGGACGATGACTATCGTACGACTCAGAATCACACAGTTGCCATCAATCCATTCAGTTGTTTTCGCGGCATATGCCCTCCATTGCAGTTCGTCGCCAAAAGCTATGCAATATGTGTCATGTTTTCACTTGTCCCGACACAGCTACCACTCGAGAGTGCCGACACATGCATGTATCATTACGATTCGCGATGCTGTACATGATTCTTGATCTATTGTCGAAAAGTCGAATGGGTACATTGACGATCCTGTGTTCTATACGATCTCGCTGATTAAGACGGGACAAATTCGAAAGGATATGTACGAATGCCAACATACCCGATCGCTTCCGAACTTTTGATCTACTGTCACTAAGAAGGCTCAAACCTTGGTTATCTGGGCTATTACAAAGCTCTGGTGGATGAGAAAGGTTGCCGCAACTACAGCCCGCTCATCACAAGTGCAAAAGCGTTCGAAACTCCAGCCAATCTGGTGTGCCTGACATACAATCTACACGATTATCACGAGAGAGCCTAGGGAGACTACTGGGATGTTTCTATTGCCTCCCAGTAACTGAGCGCTTGGGTTCAAGGACTCTGTACATCGGTCAACCTGAGTTCACACGTCTTCGAATTACCGCTCGTTAGAACATGATCAAAGGTCAATCTTATCCACGCGACACATCTCCATCCAATTCTCCGGTCGACTCTGACAAGAATAGACAAGGGCTTCACCAGGCCTGTTGCAATGTGGAAGTGGGAACATTGACCTATTGACAACCGTGACATCTCTAGCGAAGAGAGAGCTTTCCACTAGCTACTACTAGACCACAGCTGGGGATGATGAACAGGTATCCGACGAATATCGTGGCCGGGAGTAAGAGAACTAGGCTCCCTTATCACCTGGTTTGCTCTTCATTGGACTTCAACAATCGGTCAGTTGAACAACCTACACTGTGGAAGTTGAATGTGGCAGCTGGAGGTCACAACAACGTCCTGGCAAATACAAAACTTTGACCTCAGGGTATCAAGCATCTTGTGGAAGAATCGCTACAGTGTCTCAGAAACCACACAGCTCCATGCACCTACCCAAATTCCCAAATAACGGCTCGAGTATACCGGTCAAAGTTTCCCTGATGCACGGTGGATTTATAAGTCCATTGTTCACTTTTGAATCGTATTGACGTCGGATGGGTTTGGCCCAGGCAGTGGCAGCCAGATGGCTTCGTAGGCCGAATTCAGGAGTCCAAGTGCGATTTATGAATACAGCCTAGAGACGACCTGTGAGTATAAACTTCATTAGTATTCTCGTATTTTTACATATGCTTACGCAGAACAGGGCTGTGATTGTAAGAGGGATTGAGACCTCCCGGCTATAAACTGGCCGAAACGACAGTTGGGGCATCCTATGTCACAAAAGGGACAGTCACAAATGCATAGGACAGCGGCAGGCCAGGTGGCATTGATCATTTCCTTTGCTTGGAATAAAAACGAGGCAAATCGAAAGCAAACCCAAGATCGTCCGAAAACCAAGACCCGTTGTGGAGAGAAATATTATTTTCATTCTTCGCCGAACCAAACCACATGCACACAGAGTGGCAATTGTTTTCGAGAACTATCTCATATCTGACCGCCTTGTCTTTGCTGCCAAACCAAATAACGACGGAGGGCACTCTGAGAAGAGAATTGTCGGACTTGGCGGTGCGAAATGAGGCCGCGACGATCTCTGGCAGCCTGGGGACGGGAGCTGGGAGATTTCTAGCAGGAAAGTTTTAACATGAGACGTATAACATCCATTACCTTGTGCAATGGGCTGAAGGTTCTCCAGTGCGCCACGCTGTTATACAGAGTCTTGCGCGAGGAGTTGAGACTGCCAAAAAACCCCTACCTTCGTGGGCCAGGGTAGGTAAGCTAGAATTCGTACATCGTCAACATGAGTATGTCGCTAACATTTTGTAGAACCAAGCGCCGAAGCTCTCACCTATTCTAAACCTCCTATGTCTTTCCACGGAGACAGCCACTTCCACTGCTTGAATATCAGGTACCAGGGATGGGATACTGTTGAGTAGGTCACGAATTCCAGCAAAGACGTTTCAGCAACTGAATTGCATGCTCCTAAGCGGCCTCGAGTTTGTAAGCTTCAGATCAGCCAGGCACGGTCAAAGAGCTTAATCGACGGTTACGCTTCCAACGGCGAACCTCTTTCTGAAGCTATCGTCGACTACTACCGCAAAGCCGCAAAGTGTCCAACCGAAAACACTCTAAGGAACCTGCCCAACCCTCTGGATGTTATGAAAGCATACACAGACCGCTCCACGAGGGACTGGGCTAAAACTATCATCAAGAACCTTGAACGCCCAACACTCATTCCTGTATCAGCAGAGTTTGTGCAAGATATCTGGAATTCTGTTGAGGCTGGTTGTGCCTACCTAGAATGGATGTGTCTTCCTCCCAAGTTCGCAACCATGTACGGACTCAGCTCCTTCCGACTCTTCCAGTAAGATGGACGACACTGTCCCGACGGCTTGGCCATTCGATTCGACTCCCCCGGGGGTAGCAGAAAAGTTGACCTCTTAAGTCTTAGGGTACAAAAATAAATTAGTAGCCTGAGGAGTATAGTCTAAGTGGCATAAACTGACCTACTAATTTCGTCTCTTATGCTTCCAGCGGCCAATTTTTATTATATTCTGATGCTTCTTAAGAGAATTTCCAAAGATGTCTGCATGTAAAATGTCTTGGCAGGGGAGATAGATAATGATTGAGTACTAAGGGAGGGATTAATTGCGTGGTATTTGGCAATCGATCATTTACAAATGAATGCGCACTGTACCAGGGAACATACACAGCCTCATTAAGCAACGTTATTTAAACCACAACTCGTTTACTCTCGCAATCAACTTTACATATTATTCCGTCTTTTTACTTCGTCTTACTCTAACAAACAAATAAAAAAAGAGCGCGATTTTTTACTTACTCCTTTCTTTTAAAGAGGGGTTGAGGGGAAACGTGATAGACACTGACCCATTCTCGTGGACATTACGCGGCCTTCAACGCAGATTTTGAGGCACTTACACGAGTCCTCGCCAGCACAAGAACAAACAGCTTTATAACAGAATAATAAGCAATTATGGATAATATTCAGTTAAGGACTAAGCTTATTATTACTTTAGGCAACTACTTAATTTTAAAATTAAAAACTAAAAAATATTCTTTATTTCCCTGGGTGGCGTAAGATGCCGACTCATCTAATTAGTCGTCGTCTTGATCCAAGGCCACGCAATGCTGCGTCGCAAGCATCTCCTCACAATTCAAAAACAACACTTGAACCCCCCTTCGACATCCGACACTCTAATCAACAAACATGACATTCTTTTATTCTTCTTTTTGATTATGGAAATGGAAATATCCGTCATTGAGGCAGAGGAGACGAGCTGCATGAAAATGACAATGCCCCCACCACTTCCTCCTGTGTTATCCACCACACACCAACACGATCTAGATGCTTCTTCATCTTCGACGTCTCTTCTCAACATCATAAAACCTCCTGTCCCGGGTCGACGGCCGAGAACTGCCCAGTCACATAACAATGCCGAGGTCTTGGTTCCGCCTTTGATTGCGGGCGCACTTGTTGCTGCTTTTGCGACTGCCCTTGCCGATGGGTTGGACAACCAACTTCTCACCCACTACTATCTCCCCGAAGAAAAGTTTCGAGTCAACATCGATAGGGTTCTGGATCGATTGTTATCAGAATTTACACTCATGCTGTGGGATGAGCTATGGGCTTTTTACTGCGACTCGAATCCGCATTCCATGGACCAGATCAAGAAGCTCTTCGATGGGCCTATCTGTCAACTTATACTTATCCTCAATGGACCTGAGGCACCACGATGTATTCTCGACAAGATTGGTCCAGGTATTTCGAGACGGCCGTCGACCTGGTCGGAGGTGGCGCGAGGTATCGATCTTCCTATTGCGCTTCAGCTGCTCTGCAGTTATTATGATAGAGAGTATCCTGCTCGGTCACCCAGGGGGTCACCCAACGAGATTGCCGCCTCACTTCATAACTATATCACGACCGGAAGCTCTGCGAAGCACCTAATCTCCAGAATTCGAGAGACACTCATCTCACCACACCATGTACAGATGCACATGATGGAATCTGCTCTTTGGCATATCCTCATAAAGCCTCCTTACCGACAACCCAGGGATGGCTTCCATGTTGTGCAGTTCAAGTTTGAATGCCAGCTACCCGGTATACTCCAGGATGTCGGGGACCCTCAATTGTTCAAAATCGGTGCTTTGACAGCTATCACTGGAACCGCCAATGACTGTGTGTACACCACTGTATCCGAGTATGCAACCAGGCAGTGGCCCAAGTGTGGTGAACTCCTCCTGGGATGCATCCAAGAAGCTGTCCAGGGAGCGTTGATGTCTAGCCGCGATGGCGATTCCTTCAATGGAATGTCTATCTGGGACGGAACCGACAACCCGTACTTATGTCCCGGCCTACGTCTACTACACGTCGAGGTCGAAGAAGGTTACATACGACTCACCGTCTCAGCATGGACTCATACCATGATTGAGATCCTACAACAAATGGCATGGACATGTTCTGTCCTCAGTGCTTCACCACTTCCAGGTTCTCTTTCCGAGTCTGCGGTTCAGGTGGCAGATTGGCAGTATATGGAGGAGTCGATCTTTGTCGAATGCAGTCTGTCGCATCGACCTGTGCCAGAGGGAGACGGTGCGCCTTGGTTGCGACAGCTGGGAGGTGTTGCGATTGCAAATGGGTTTCCTATAAGCCATATTCGACAGGATTCGCAGATGTCATAGTTTGGGGATGTGGAGGTTCATTACGAGATGAGACAACGTTTATAGCGTTGTCAGATGATACCCATTTAACAGTTTATATTATTATTGAATGATAACAACAAAATATGAAGATTGATCCGCAAATGTCTCTATTTCCTGAGCCAGCCTCATTAACCCGTGTTTCTCTGTTTTCGAGGGCATGGATGTTTTGCATTTCCCACAGTTGGTGTAATTTTGACTAGGCTTTATAACAATAGCCGATTGTGGCGAAAGTCTCTCATTGACGTATGGAAATGTAGTCGCTTGGCGTATTGTTGTATGTTATTTATGTTATTTCACAAGACAGCTTTGATGCGAGATGGCGTGATTGAATTGTTGGTATTTGATGACCTCCGACTATTGAACCGGTAAAGCTTCTCGATCAAGTTTCCCTCAAATTTCTCAAGCTAGGTCGATCAATTAGTCAAATACTTCATTTTGGTCCCATGACGACCAAGATTGCGTACCTTTTCCTTGTCGTGGATTAATTAATCCTACCCTCTGGCTCCAGGGTAGTGTCCTCCGCATCTTTGGCCATTCATTGGCACTTGTATCGTATACGAAATTGGCGTGCTTATTCATCCATCCATCACGTGTGCATCGGAAATGGTGTTTAGAGATTGCATGTGGAAAAGTATCTTGCTTAGGCTTCACTTCTTGTAACGAACGGTCGGAATGATGATGGCGAAAAAAAAGAAGGCTTTACGGGCGACGCGCGTCGTGTAACTGTTTCGCTGCTGTACGGGACGAGACGAAGTCTGGCTGCGACTAAACAAACTAATAAAAAAACTCGGACTATGCTAATTGGGACGCTTTTTCGTATAAAGGCGAATTGATTGATTGATTGAATCGACGTCACAGTGGAAGCGAGCAGAGGAGGAGGGTTTTGGTTGGGTTGGCACGTCTAGACAATATGTCAGTCCTTACATCCCAAAACCCGACACCTACTGTGTTTTTTGAATCAATCCTGGTTCCATGTTTACTGTTGGATGTTGTGTTTTGCTGGATGCAATTCCTGGATACTATTGCAGGCGGCGTATGGAGTCGGCGTCGAGCTGATCTGAGCTTAATTGCTTATCGCATTGTCATGAGATGCATATCACGTGGGGTCGGTCTGTTGCTGGGAATGAAGTCATTTTGATGAGTCGCGCGTGTCATTAGTGAGTCTCGGTTGGATTGTAGAAAGGAAATAAAGAGAAACGCAAAGGCCATGGCGAAGAGTGAGTCAAGAGGATGTTATCGTGATCAATCGTCGTCCAATTCTATTGTTCCGGCGTTCGCCTGTCTGTTGATGATCGAAAAGTGGCATGCTCATTCGAATGAGCCGACTCTGCAGTGCGTGCGTACTCTAGCGAAAACGCCCTGTGCTGGGCCTGTAGCTGTAGCCGTAGGGGAAGCAGGAAGGAAGCCCGAGAAACCAGGGATCAACGGCTGCGGGATCCACTCGATGTCGCCTGTTGCCAACCCCACTATCGGATGTTGGCGATGGTTCGTATAAGACAAGAATACAAAGAAAAGGAAGTGAAGCTATCTCGAGCGATAGCAGAAGAAGATTAAAGAAATGAAAGAAATAAAAGAGATAGATGACCGGATGGTCAGTAACGAGGCCTCACCAAATCTATGGTTGTATATACCAAACCAAGAACGGGAGGGGGTACTCGAGATGCAATGCCCTCTTTATGTGGGAGTGACCCTCCATGTTTCCGAACAGCGTCATGGTCCATCTTGTGAGAGAGTCAGGTATTCACACGCCATCTTGGTCGCGAAGCATGACGCTGGTACGATGCAAGCCCAAAAAGATAAGCACGTTACAGTATGTAGCCCTGCTGTACTGTGTGTGTGTAGCTCTAGCTAGCCCAGCCCAGCTCTGGACCATGACCATGACCATCAAGAGGGGAAATCCCATTCCTACCCTCCTGAAAACATCCAATTGATTGATCAATCAAACCCGGCTGGGCGCAGACCTGAATCATGACCAGCCAATCGACCAAGCACTTCCCCTCAGTTTGCTACCACAAGGTTTCACGCGGGCGCTCACAAAGGAGGGGGAAAAGGGACTTTATGATTGATTGCAGTCCTTCTCTGCCTCTTTAGTTGCAACCCTCGCACCCATCCTATCAATTGTCAGGTGAGTTACGCCAACAAGCGCCAGAGGCACGCATCCGCGAGCCGAAGCCTCCGGGGGACACGGACGGACACAAGAGGAGGGGGGAGATGGAAACTGGCGATCACTCGTCATCGGTCATGGCTGGATCAATGTGCCAATCTTGGTTTTGTCTGTGGTGATCGACCACACTGAAGCAAGCCCCTCTTTTGATACTTGGGATGTGTCGTGTCTTTGTTGTTTATTGTAGTGTCAAGACTCAATTCAATGCCTGATCTGATGATATGATACGGCCTACGGCGACTGCCAATTGTCCCCCATTGAATCACCTCAGTCGATTGCCGGGGGCCCATAAACGAATCGTGAGTGGGTCAAATCGACAAGCTTTCCCCAGATTCTGTCCTCTTGATCTAGCCTCATATCGTCAACAAGCGGGTACGAGACCGGTACGTAGAGCGGGTTTCCACTTGCCTGCATCCTGATTGCGCCAGCGCTAGACCTGTTGCGTCTCCAGGTGTGGTCTGCTGAGCTTGGAGCCAGGGGCGTCACGCCTTTGGTCAGGCCAAAGTCACGCGATTATAGCGACGACTTCAAACGGCAACAAGTGGTGCAATAATCCACCATCAGTCTACCGTCTGGTTAGACAGACTGTGTACTGTATTATAGTGACCCTACCTAATGCGTGATTCTTTGCAACATTGAACAAAAGCAGAAACCGGAGCGAGGCGCAGGACCCAGGCACGGCAGACCATTCTTAGCTGTACCCCCCTAGGTCGTGTTCTTCCCTTCCTTTCTGGGTGTGGTATACCCCGCCCAGTCTGACGACAGCTCGTTGCAGCAATCCAAGGTGAAGCAGATGGAAGTGAAGCCTTGATACTCAATTGTACTCTGTGGTCTGTACCTACCTCAGGTACTCCACGTCGGGGATGGACAACACCGAGCGGCAGGTGCGATTGCAATAAGTAACAACCACCTCCCCTCCATCTTGCCTTCTCTCCTCCTTCCCTCTCATCACACATCATCACCTTCAATCCAAATCAACTTCACTTACAATCTTCTGCTTTCACTTAAGAAGGTTCGTGGTCCTTCCTTCATACAACACCCATCATTCCTACCAATATCACTAACATTCACTTCTCTTGCAGCAGAATCAGCTACAACAACAACTAGATCTATTCGATCAACCCACCAAAACCCCCAATCATCATGACGGAACCACTCTCCAAGGTCGACTCAGCTGTCCAAGGTCTCTCAAGCTCACCCCCCAAGGATGAGAAGAAGACGCGGCGACAAAGTTCTGCGGCGGCACCTGGCGTCTACAACGTCAATGACCTCGGTAAGTTGTCTATCATAGCTCCTTCCGATATCGGAAAACATGGCATGATGGTTTCACAAGACTTGTTTACTGACTCGCTACTGCAGAGGCCGAGGGAATTGAACTCGAGCTCGATGAAGCGACTCAAAAGACTGGATGGTAAGCCAATGGCCCTTGACGTCGTCGACCCCGCATTCGACCACGAGATATCATCCATCGACACAGCCACTGACCCGTCTAACAGGAAAATCAACAAGAGCTCTAGCACAGTAGAGGATGCAGCTATCCTCAAGCTTCACCTCACGAAACCACCCGTCAAGAGAATTACCCTTCACTTCCCATTAGGACTTGAGGTGCAAGCACGAAACCTCAAGGGTGTAACAATCAAGGACGCACTTGATGCCATCCACAAGGCGTACAAGAAGCGGGTATGTTTTGCAACATTTGAGTCTTGGACATTGACACATACTGACTAACTCAGGCTGATGATGAGCTTGACAAGCCCTACCTCGCTGGTTTCGAGTGGGACAAGGAAGAGTCATGGACCCGACTTGTTGTTCACTGCCAGGCTCAGCCCACAGCCACAACATTGGACGGACCTTCGGGTGGCGGCAAGAAGAAGAAGAACAAGAAGAACGAGGAATAATCTCTCTCACCACCCATGACATATCTTCCAATACTTCCTATACTTCTTGTTCGTTTCGCTGGTTTCGTTGCGAGTCGGCGCTCGGGATATTGCGTCTAGATATTCTCGGTCCGGTCATATTCTGTGCGATTGCTGGGAGCATCGCCTGGTGTACTCCTCTACTGATAGTTGTCATCGCTGGTCGATTCGGTCGGCGTTTCAAGGTTCCATGATGTCATGGTTCCTTTATATAATATACATCTCCAAACCATATGTCTGATCGTGTACTGTATATATGATGTGCTCATATGTTTATCTGTGCTTTGTTTCCTTTGATTCCGACCCCAGCTGTTGATCCTAGACCCACCATAACCTCCATTACCCCGCGATGATGATGTTAGCTTGGTGAACTTGTGCCTGAATCCTTGAACTAGGATTAGTAAAATAAACTCAATTTGGACAGTTGATAAGAAGTTTGATTTGTTATCAATCTCTGATTTCCGATCATATGCGACAAAATGGCCTGTCACGGAACCTTTTGTCGTTATGGGGTAACATTCTCACCTCTCGACATCAGCGGAATCAACGCGCCATGATTTCCGGCTAACGTCGGGCCGTGCCACCATATACATGCGGAATCGGAATTGCGATTGCCCTTCAACGGCTTACACGGCTATACTGAGCGTCGTCATACGTCGTTGAAACAAGGGGACTTTCTTAAGCCGTCAGAACACAGTTATAATCATCCTTATTCCCACTTCTCATTCATCACACAAACTTGTTCAGTTGAGTACTCAAACTAGACTGTTATCATGCCCCTCACAACCTTTGATCTCAAGGAGAAATACCGTTATCAGAATGGCTTCAACTGTGATTTAGAGTGAGTATCACATGTCAAACCTCTCTTCCATGAACCCCGACTGACACATCACAGATCTGAAGCTGTTGAGGGTGCTTTGCCCATCGGCCATAACTCCCCTCAGAAGCCACCATTCGGCCTCTACGCTGAAAAGCTCTCTGGAACTGCCTTTACAGCTCCACGACACGAGAACAAGCAGACATGGCTCTATCGTGTCCTTCCTTCTTGTTCTCATCCTCCATACAAGGCTGATACACAAGCTGCAAGCGAGGACAACAAGACCCTCGACGGCGCAGAGGATGCAAAGCTGCACTATATCCCTAACCAGCTCCGATGGGATCCCTTTGATCATAATGAAGCCAAGGATCAGGACTTTGTCACCGGCTTGAGACTTGTTGCTGGGGCTGGAGATCCTACGCTGAAGGAGGGCTTGGGTATGTATATTTACGCTGCGGGAAAGAGCATGGATGAGAAATCAGCCTTTTACTCTGCCGATGGCGATCTTCTCATCGTTGCGCAAGAGGGCGCTCTTGATATCCGCACGGAATTCGGATGGTTACTTGTCAGACCCATGGAGATCGCCGTTATCCCTCGAGGCGTAAAGTACCAAGTCCATCTTCCCTCCGGCCCAGCCCGAGGCTACGCTCTTGAGCTATACCAAGGCCACTTCAACCTCCCCGAGCTTGGTCCTATCGGTTCCAATGGTCTAGCCAATTCCCGAGACTTCCAGTCCCCTGTTGCATGCTTCAGCGAGGACTTTGGAGCTACAGCCATGGAGGGATCAAGCAAGTACACCGTGTCTGTCAAGTTTAACAACAACCTCTTCAAGACGGTACAGGCCCACACGCCCTTTGACGTTGTAGCATGGCATGGAAACTACTATCCTTACAAGTACGACCTCGGCCGTTTCAACACCATCGGCAGCATCTCCTTCGACCACCCTGACCCATCCATCTTTACCGTTCTATCCGCGCCGACAAACACTCCCGGCACAGCAGTCGCGGACTTTGTTATCTTTCCCCCGCGCTGGCTCGTCGGTGAAGATACATTCCGTCCCCCATGGTACCACCGCAACACGATGAGTGAGTTCATGGGTTTGATCCAAGGCGGCTACGATGCGAAGAAGGGCGGCGCAGGAGGTTTCGTGCCTGGTGGTGCAAGTCTACATAATGTCATGAGCGGCCACGGTCCTGATGCAGAGAGCTACGAGGGTGCACGCAACGCAGAACTTAAGCCCGTCAAGGTAGGAACAGGAAGTTGTGCATTCATGTTTGAGAGTTGTTTGATGGTTGGTGTGACGCAATGGGGATTGAGGACGTGTCAGAAGGTCCAGGAGGGATATAATGAGGAGAGTTGGGGTGGAGTTAAGAACTTCTGGAAGATGCCTGAGGGGCTAAAGGTGAAGTCACACTTGCTGTAAGGGAGATATAAAATTGGTGTCGATAGCTTAACGAGTTGCAAATGATAATCCACGTCTATTTCCCACCAGTCCTTAGAACAAGGTTCGAAGGCATCTCCCTATCCTTAAACTCCTCATCCATGTCATAAACAGTCTCTTCACCATCTGCTTTGAACCCCTGCTGCAGATACACCAGACGTCCCATACTAGATCCCTCAGTAACACATTCAAGGTTTCCTCTCTTCACAGCCTCATCCAATCCCCACTGGACCAGCTTCCTCGCCAGACCCCTTCTCTGAAACTTTGGATCAACAGCGCAAATATCCATAACAAAGACAGCTGGCGGCGAGGCGGTAGCTTTCTCCCTAATAATCTCTCCCCGACGTTTAAACAGCGACTTGTCCGCTTGCGCAAGAAACTTCTGCTCCGTCTTATTGCCAGGATACAAATCCTCCAAAAAGGAACCCTTTGTGATATCACCAGGAGCATCACCCCAGCCTTCAACAACAGAGAACTGATGCCAGATTGCCACTCCAGCAATGGTTCCGTTAACGGTAGCTTTGATGTAGACAATGTTGGCTTTTCCGTCGCGGTTATGAGCAACAGAGTTAAACTGGTTAACTAGACGTTGAACGCCAGCTTTTGCGCCTTCGGATGTATCCCAGCCTGGGTTGAAGGCGATCCAGATTGCGTCGTGGGTTTGGTGTCCAAAGGCATTGGCTTGGGCTCTGAAACAGCCTTCGAAGTCAGCTGGATTCGTGATGGGTTCGATGCGTATATCTTCGGTGGTGGCCATTTTGAAATGAGGTTGTGGGTAGATAGTGATGGTTAAAATGAGATGAGGTGAGAGTCAAGGGAGTATTTATATTTTCCTGTGAGTAAAAATGAGAAATTGGTTTCATCACGATTGAGGCATTAGTTCTGAACTGCTGAGTGCATGATAGTGGACCACGATTCCACTTCTTCTTCACCCCGTGGGGGTGGTTAACCTACCTCGGTATGGATCGATAGACTATGGAGAAGCAGGAATCTGAACTATAATTAAACAATGGACGGAATAATTTAGGTCATTTTATACGATCTTATATCTATCTTTGAGTTGAATATTTCCTTTAGGCTAAGCTTAGGTGTGTTTATGGCCATCTTAAGATAGCTTCAACCTCTTTAGGAAGCTCTTTACTCGGCGTGAGTCATCATGCACACAACGGGTGGTGCTATATCAGCAGTAACCTTGACTTGGAGCCTTTCTATTAGATCGTTTCTACAGATGTAGGAATCATGGAAGAATTACATACTTTACACAGATATCTTGGCAAGCGCCAGCCGAGATGGCTGACCACCCTCAATATCCCATTTGGGTATTCAAGAGCCCCTATAATTCTCTAGGGATATCTTTGTGTTGTCACGCTGATCATTCTGTCACCTCAAAATCCTTCAAATTGTAGGAAGTCACCAAGACCGGGTGTTTGATTCCTTGTTTCATGATTTAAAAATCCCTTTCGTATCATGGGCCAGATTCGCCGTTCAGAACCTAGACTGCCATGATTACAGCTGTCCAGAGACGCGAGATCTTCCCTCCTATAAAGACTCCCCTCTCTCGTCCCACGGAACAAAGGTCCCATACATAACCGCCCTCTCCTGATCATCATCGCCTTCACTCGCCTCAACCTTCCAGATGGCAACGGCTCTGACGAATCCAAAGAACGCAAGCCCCCACATCAACACATTGCTGCCCATCAGTACACCCTTCACGCTGCGGCTCTCCTCCTGGAAGCACCGTGTCCAGAGAACGAAGCTCGCTACAGTGGTGGCGACGAGGATGAGTGATTCGAGATAGAGAAGAGCTACCGAGGATAGGAGCTTGACTTCGTGGATGATGAGACTGGTTGCGCAAAGGAGGAGAACGACGACGAGACTCGGATCCGCAAACTTCCAAAGCCTACCAAATGTCAAAATAGGGGCGCCGAACTTGGGAAGCAGTAACCTTACCAATTGTCAAAGTCGTGACCAGGCTCATTCTCCTTCCAAACAGTAATCCACATCAAAGCGCTAAAAACACCCAGTGTCACAACAAACTGTAACGCGAGCACGAGGCCATGTATGACAGAACTAACCACCCACTTCCCCTCGACACGCAGAATCGTCACCGGCACATGACCTCCGTCGTAACTATGCCTCTTTGTCGTAGAGTTCTCTCCCCAGGTGCGATTCTCACACTCCTCGTCACCCTCGTCTTCCTCTTCGCTGACCCACGGCGGGAACGGCGTCAGGGGCGGCGATCCTCCTCTATCGAGGGTCGTGGGAGGACGAATAGTCAGAGCGGACTCTGCTCGTGCGCCCGAGTGCATGGAGCCATAGTCGATGGAGCTGGGCGATGGACGAGATACGGAGATGTTGCGGTGGTGTTGTTGGTGGTGAGGAACTGCTGATGCGCTGCGTGGTACAAGGTCTGGAGAGAAAAGACTCGAATGTGTTGAGCGCGTGGCAGAGGAAGGTTTGGCTGGGGATGTTATGCTTCGTTGCGGATGATGCTGATGTTGCACTCGATCGGGGGAGAGGGATAGAGTAAGAGCGTTTGCGCGAGCACTTCTCTTCTTTCCCAGAGTTCGAGCGTCTCGAGGTGGAAGCTCCATGATGTAGATCGCGATACGAATCAAAGGGAGTGTGAAGGAAGAAGAATGATTTCTAAAAATGTGGTATAAAGAAAACGATTAAAATTACAGGTGACGACGTGATGTGAATGAAATTGAGAAATTGGCAGTGTCAGGCACTGGCAACCCTGACACCAGCACAACCTCAAAAGAACCATCACGACCCAAGGACTATGGTACCCAATTGACCAGATCACAAGTGTGACATCCTTTTTAACTTTTGTGTATCCTTGCAACGCTAATCGAGTGTCACCAAAATTGTTCTTTGTTCCAGATCAAGTATCGACACCGGATCAAACTGCCGAGGGAAACATCATCATCGAAGTGGCTGCCAGGGACAAGTTTCTTTGTTTATACGTTAGATTGACTAATTTGGTATCATAAGCCTCATTCCTTATTCCTACAAGTATATTCGATCAACCATGCGCCATCCCACAAACAGCCCAGTACCCGTCTGTAATCCCATCATGCCATATCCATCAAACGCCGATCATCTCGATATGCAGCATCGCCGTACAAAGTACCTCGTTACTCAAGACTCATTCGTGCCTCGTCGCCGATTCCCCATTGTCCCCCAGGCCTACCTTGTTTCTGAATCTCCAAAGCCAACTCCGCACCTAGAGCATCGGCGTCATCATCGTTGTACAGGCTGCTCGTCCTGCTGGTTCTACTGTCTCGTCTGGTACGTTCCTTATTATCGGCTCCAGGTCGGTCAGTGGCTCGTTTTCGCAGAAAAGGCGACCGAAGGAAAGATTTTGAGGATGTCGAGTGTACTGACAAGGAATCGTCTGCTGCTTTGGAGCTTGCGTCATCGTTACTGGTGTCCTCTGCTTGTGCCTCAGCGCTTCGTGTCGATACCATTGCTTCGTTACTGGCGTATGGTTGAGATCGTAGTTTCGCTACTGCTGGAGATTCCTTGGCGTCTTTCTCGCCATCCTTGGAGTCTTCCTTCTGTTGAACCTCGACAAGCTCGGCATCGCGGTACCACTTTCTTCGTCTTGTCCATCTACCCCAGCCATCTGCGCCTCGTTGACCATGTTGCCACTAGAAGCACGTTAGCAACAGAATATCACTACTAGTCGGTAAGTTTCCTTACCTTGTTGTCATAAAAGATCCATCCGTTCTTCCCCTCGTTCCCATCGTAGTCTATTGGACCGCTTTCATCAGATACGCCATCAACACGCCAGCGACTGCCAGGCACCCATCTCCATTCCATGTGGCTTCCGTCTGATACATCTGGTAGTTCAAAGTCGTCCTTGGTAGGCACTGAGTTGTTGTGATCGTCTGTCCATGCCGCTCTTTCATATGCGAACAGATTGTTAGTCCAGCCCAAACCGATCCATCGTCTTTGGTTCTCGTATATGATAAAAGTGAACTTGACACCTGCGGTCTTTCCTGTAACGTTCCTACGGTTGGTTTGGAAACTTGTCGCTTTCCCCAGGGCCTTGGTAAGCTCCGAATCACCTTGCTGGGCGACACGTTCGGTGCCCTTCTTAGAGGCCTTCGCCAAATCCTTTTTGAAGGGTTGTTCAGGAGTGTCGAAATGGAGACCGGTAATACCGGCAGCGAGTCTCCGAACTGTGGAGCTTCTCCAGAGAATGGCCCGTGATACTCGGAGAACCCTTGCATGCCAAGTTAGGATAATAGTTCCAGCCACTAGTATTACACGTCTGGTGGTGACGACTCTCCACGGCGGAACAGTAAGCGCAATCCAAATAGGCGTGATGATAAGCAGTCGCATAAAGATGACAGTCAGCGCTGGTCGTGTGGTAGCACTGATGGCGGTTGTTTGGGTGCTTAGAAAATCCGTCATGTCGAGCAAAGGCTCCATGAGAACATTACATCTTCCTGTAAGCTGTTTAAGAGTTTCGACGATCTCGTCTAGTGTCTTTTGATGTTTCGTGTTGGTGACCTCGGAATTTCCTCTAACATGTTTCGACTGTTTCTCGCCGGCGTTTGCCTTGCCGTTCTGCTGACTGCTTTCGCCGGTATTTTGGTGATTTGCTCCCTTTGTACCAGCGTTCTGGCTCCGGGATTCAGTCCACCCACTACTACTGAGGGGACTGTATCTCCGTCCGTACATGCCGGCAATGAGGGCCACTCCGACCAGGACAGGGCCGGCCCACGTTATTACTACATCGCCATACAGGACAACCGCCCAGAAGAAGCTTAATAGCAGAAAGCTCTGCCAAGGATCTCCAGTGCTCCATGTGAGGAGTCCGGCGAGTGTATTTAAGGGAAGGAGGAAAGGATGGCTGTAGGCGAGGGCGCGGGTGATTTGAGGAGGAGTAGCGAGGAGCAGGGGGCTCTTTTGGTGGACGAGGATAGTTGATCGTCGTGAGGATCGTGAAGGGGTATTCGCAGAGAGTGTTACGGGTGAGAAGCTGGCAAAGGTTGGGGGTGCGCCAGTATTCGAAGATTGAGGCTCGTATGAGGGAGGTGATGCGCCGTGAGACGCATCGTCGCGAGAAGACATGGGTGGCGGTGCAAGATGCGACAGCCACGGGGTATCCTGGAAGAGAGCTGAGGTTAACAAACAAGCGGTGTATTATTGATGGAGTCGGTTTGAGAGGGTATCGAGATGTGTTGCAGGGCAATCTGCCCTTCTGCTGAACTGCCGCGTCGCGACGTCAGAGGGTCAAGTCCAGAGTCGCAAAAAGGTAAGACCAGACCAGACAAGGTCATGGAGTGGAGGGAGATGGGGTCAGTTATGTCATGGGGCGCCACTTTTAGCGGCTGCCTGTCTGTCCCTTGGAGCGATGGAAGGGACGGATAGACGTCTTTTGGGGGATAAAGACACGCGAGCAACAGAAGGAATAGGGGAAATAAATAAATAAATAGCGTGGAAAGATAGAATGAAATAAATTGACTGGCAAATAACTTACAAAAGCTGCCATTTGACAAGAGTATTCCCGGTTTCTTCAGCGACTTTGCAAGCCACGATTTAATGGCAGCGTCATTCAGCTCTGCAGGTTTACCCCGGATTGTAGTGGTTGCTTTGCGTTTCTGCCCCGCGACTTTAGGTCACTCAGCTCTGCAGATGCATGTCATTCCCTAGCAAAACGAAACAGTAAAAGAAGAGACAGATAATGAACCAAACAAAAACTCGAGTATAGAAAGGTATGGTAAAGATGAAAGAAATGAATCGACAATAAAAAAGTCACACGTGAGCTTTCTCGGTTGGCGCAGTCATCCATTCCATTTTCTGACTTGAACCTTGGGTCATTGTCTTTGTCACATGCTAAACTCTTCGGTTCGAGCAGCGCACATGAATCAGGTTCTCGGTGTGCAAATTGCAAATCAGCGGGCAGGGTAAATCGCTGTTTCACAAAGTCACGAGATCTTTTTTTGTTGACCATCCTGGTAAGAAACTCGCCTTCATTGGTGATTCTTCTATTTCATCTCACAGTCTCTCCCAGGTATCCCCCTAGTGAGGATTTATACCCTATTCTTCCAATGTAGGGTATGTTTCAGGTCCCCAAAGTCCTTCCCCCCAGGAGTAGGGTCGGGCCTTACGGCCCAGACGTTCCAGTGTCTCCTCGTCGTGATTTGGTTGCTCGAACTCTGGATCAAGTTCGTCGATCCGGACTCCTTTACCATTGCACATCCTGACGAGCTTCTGGCCCACAAAATCAATTTCACGGGATTGTTTCATGGGCAAGAACGGATTTTCTCCATCTTCGTACAGAAACTCGTTGACCTCCGAATCAATCTTCAAATGTTGGACATGTGAATGGAGCACTTCGAACAATAGAATTGTCACCTTGGGCCGCACAGATCGACTACGCCAGTCAGTCTTGTCTCTCAGAGCATAGAGAAAGTTCCTGGCATTTTGGGAACCACAGATATCGTCTATCAACCAGTAGAAGAAAACAGAACACAGCTCCAGAGAGCGAAGTGATGCTAAAGGAGCCAAGGCCGTGACCAGGCTATCTGCATCTACCCGGAATCCTTTGATTACGACGTTCTGCAGGCTTTGGGAGAGTGGCATTGGAAATCCAAGGCATATATTCGTTCGAGCCGCCACTCTACCTGTAATTTGCGCAACCAGGTGATCCCATCTGCGACTCGGAGTATAATAGTCTACTCGGAAGCAAAGACTTTGTAGATCTTTTGCTTTCTCCAGGACTTTGTACGTCTGGATCGGATCCTTGTTATGTAGATGTAGTCTACGGAAGCCGGGCCTTTGGACGAGTGAATGGATCGCGCGCGTGGTCTTCTTGTCATCGAGTGCATCAGAAAACCTGAGACCATATTTCATCTCGTCGTCAACGATGAATTCTGATACATTGTGTTTCCTATGTTTTGCAAGCGCCCTCAGGGTGCTGCGCACACCGCGTCTCTCAATCGTATCGCCGTTTCGAGAGAAGGAGTACGGGCCAAAAATGACAGGACGTGGTAAAGGATGCACGAAACCATAGGGAAACGATCGGATCATGGGTGTCTGGTATAGAGGCATGAACAATCTCCCGTGGGTCTTGGTCGAGATGGTCACTCGGCGCAACGAAGTGAATCTGTCGAGGGCATATTCGAATGCTTTGATATCTGCCCCGGACTCGAGCACCGAGTTTTCTTGTTGCAGCAACTCTTTATAGACTTCGGAAGATTCCACTGGTCCCATGGCTGCTGCAAGCTCTCGCATTCTGGCAGCATCGCCCGGCCTTTCATTAGTCTTAGCTAGTTTAGTAATCTCGTCTCTGCACGACTGAATATAATAATCCATATCGAAAGGATGTGTTGAGTAGTTTTGCCATTGAAGATAGGTCTCGTCCCAGATTATCTCTTCCACGCGCGTGCGGAAGTCTTCGTGGTTTGCGACTTCATAAACGACTTGAATGTTGCGGGGGTTTGCCGAAATGAAAACCCGTTCTAGTCGCAAGTTGACAATTCTGCATACATAAGAAGATGTGAGGCGCAGTGATTTGATGTCGCGGTTGGTTAAGAAGCTGGCGATAACATCGCCCACCTCAGGGGGCAGGGATAACAGGCCAGCCGGTGGTGATAGCCCCCCTTCCATTTTGATGATGTGGTGAAGTGAGAAGGGTTGATGTTGGGTGAAGTAAGTGGAACAGGATATTTTGGGGGTGCCAGAGACTTTATACAGGACAAAAACTCTATAGTTGACACGTATTCACTGCAGCCACTTTATTCTGATGGATAGGCAACAAGAGTGACCAGACTTGATCAAGGTTTGCTCCAATATGGAACTATATTAGATATGGATATGACAGGTTAACAAGCTCAAGAGAATACTCAACACAATAAGGGTAGTATTTAAGCTTAATCCGTAGCTAACTATCCAACCGTATATCCCAATCACATCATGATCTCAACTCTGCTCTTCATAACTCCATCCGTGATTCGTCGTCAAAAGATGTATCTTGACCCACGCTGGGGCCTAGAACAGGTGGCATTCGAATGATCAAAGGATCAAGTTGTTTATTTGCCGCAGCCGGAGCAAGAGCCTATATATAATTAGTATCGAACCATGCGAAGATCATGTCTGTTGACTTACAGCTAGAGCCGCAGTTGCAGGAAGAGGCACCAGAGCAGCCACAGTCGCCAGCCATTGTGAAGATTGTTTGGTGGTTGGTAGGGAGTTGTTTAAAAAGGGTGTTATAGTAGTTGATGTTTGAGATGAGGATGAAGAAAAAGAAATGTCCTTTGATCTGGATCATGCAGGGTCTTATATACAAGATAGATGCGGCCTTTGTGCGTTGATCATCCCTGTACAGTGAGGGGTCCCATTCTCGTAGTGTGATCTGGTTGGCGATCTGAGCTTGAGTAGTGGGGTTTTGGCATGAGTTATTTTGGCGGTTGTTTAGGATTCCGCGTGATGATCCACGATGGATGGTTCGAGATTCGACAAGGACAGGGGCAGGGATAGGGTATCGCGGTAGCGTTGGTGTTGAAGATTCGAGATAGACATTTACTTAGGTATATAAGTTGTTGACACAATACGCATATCAGGGTCTTGATTTAATAATTGTATAATTAATGAGATCCTTGCCTTATCTCTATTTGATCTTTTGGCCATTGAAAACTGATCTGTAGTTGTAAAGTCAAGCTTCAAGGCTGATTGCCACTAACACCATCCACCCCAGCTGCGTCTTGCGATTGGATCGCAATATTCACGCTTGTTTGCCACTCTTCAAAGGAACAACAATCGGCAGTTGATATGGAACTTGACTGCAAACGGTAGACAACTTAATGTCACATGGTACTATGATATACCAGGAGTTTGCGAGTGCAACAGTATGGCACCTACAAAACAAGAACAGTGACAGCTTCAGAGTTTCAACTTAACCAGCACATCTGGCTTAATGTCAGTTATTCAGTGTCTAAACTTTCTTATCGCAAATATATCGTACTTCGTCTCTGATGTCCAAAAGTTCTTAAACCATCCTGGCGTACCGAAAGTCGTCTGCAACAGCTTACCAAAAGGCTGACATGATTGTAAGCCAATCAACACAGGCTTATTCTTCTCCTGCCATGGCATTTCCTGGGTTAATCCCGTTGTGTGCTAAAGCAAGTTCGTGCAGATGATCCACTAATTGCGTAGCTGGTAAGAAAGAGAGTGTTTCCAGAATAAGAGTCTTGTCTAGAACTGATTGTAAGGTACTTATATCTCTCTCAGACTCGACCTGAAAGAGGTCAGGTCTTTCGTAAGACGACGAGTCTTCTTCTTCGATGGTGTGTTCAGTTACAGTGATTTCTATATTTGTGGCAACTCAGGGAAATAAATCCTCATTAGGAACAGGCCGAAACACTGAGATGTAATTGAGAGACATACTCTCGTCGGCCGTGGTCCGTCCCAAAACGACGTTATCATATTCTCTCATCCAGGGGAATATTTTCTGTTGTGTCTTGGCTTTCGCATCATCAAACTCAACCAGAAATAGATCATCAGTCGATATTGGATGCAGAATCAGTGACAATTCCTAGCCGACCTGGCCATAGGGTAGACACACCTTGGACTGACATGTGGATGGTCATGCGATGTGAAATAAACAAGAACGAATGTTTGTTGAGTGGTAGGTAGTGTTGCATTCTCGAAGGGTTTGAGTCTTAATTGCGGTATGCCATGGTGAAGAACGATGTTGCATCTGTCGTCTGGACTCCATTGATAAAGTTTCACTTTATGCATACTGGGTTTCCGCATATGTACAACAATGATTGGCTAGTCAGTGAAATAATTGTCGGATTGGGGTAATAGCGAAGGAGTATAACAGTTGAGTCGCAGTTCCACGCAAATCACCGTCGTCGGAAGGGTGACACAGCATATGCGGCAGGATGCGGGTTTGCCAACACTGCCATGTCCTGATCGAGCAACTTCACTTTGGGCCATTATCACTTTCTCTCTGCAATGCACGATATTGAAGTTTATGTTGATTTGACTATGCTTCAATTATTAATAACGTTTCTCATCTGCCTCTTCCGTCCTTTCCTGTAAATCAAGCCTTTCTCAATTCTTGGCAAGCACTCGCCTTTGTTCATATAATCATAAACATGGGAGCCCTACAAGCATCAATGACATATGTCATACCCTCCCACTCAAAAGTAATCATTTCGCCCCCCTCAAAATCCATTCTAGAGTTCAGTTTCAAGATCTTCCCAACAGTAGCCATGTTAGCAACCGGTGCTTCAGGCTTCACGATGGCAAGCTTTTCAACCACATACTCAGCAAAATGTGATACGCACAGATGGCATTCCCATGGTGCAGGGCCAAAGGAACAGCTGTGAGGACCCTTCTCTGCAGCTTGCTCGGTGATTTGACTCACCTGTTGTTCGAGTGAACCGGTGAATGATTTATTGACCTTTCTTCGCTTTGTGGGTACACTGGATAACTCTTCGTCCGATTGCCTTTTCTTCGTGTTAGACTTCGCCAGGGGATGTTTGTCTTTTGCAACTCGTCGTGGTTGAATGCGAGTTGGGATGTTTGATTTTGTCGTGTGGCCTAGTACATGGTCTAGGAAGTGTTTCTTGCACAGGGGTGCACCTCTCAGAGGTTTTCCTTGGTAGCTTTCTGGTAGCATGGTTGCGCTTGTTGGTTAAGTTGTCAGTTGATCAGGTGTTCGAAACGTTGAGAAACACGAGTCCAGTGGGATTCTGCGTGCTTGATTATGTACTTGCTGGCCTTCGATGGCTAGCTGGAGAACAATTCATTTTCACTGTTGAAAGAGGTCTGAACAAGATATGATTCTTTATCAAGAGTAAAACTCGCAGGCGTCTTTGTTCCAAGAATGTTGCTACAGATAATTGGTATGTTGTAGTAGAAATTACCCTTTGTTGAGCATTATTGTTCAATGTTTATGATATAACTAACTAGACTAGTTCTGAACTCGCTCCTGGTACCTTTGCAAGATTGTTCATGGTTCTTGTACATGTTTTTTGTTTGTCTTTTTTTATCATTTTAGGGAGTTCACCAGGCCTATACTCTTGCAAGAAAGCATTGTTGGTTGCAGACCTACCAACATGGTGGACCCAAGTGGCCTTATCAGTCAACCAACATCTAGACCAATAACATTCTTATCAAAGTCAACTGTAACACAAACAACGAACCACAAGCACAGAGACTGCAGTCATCCTATCTTGCTCCATGTATTGTATGGAATAAGCATCACGGGGTCAATTGTGGCTAGTTACCCCAAGCCGACCGGAGTAGTGGACGTGTCCCGGCGATGCAACCCCGGGTTTTTGACCGGAAATCCGTGCAAAGTTAATGGCAACGGGAGTCTAAAAATGTCACAAGGCCAGATGCATGGCGGTCTTCTAGAAGACGTGTCAGTCTGACTACCGATCTATCTTCCTTATCAAGGTTGAACCAGACCTTTCCGAACTCGGACCAGATTTCGGTTACGAGGCCGAGGAAGCAAGAGATGTACTCCAGTCTAGTCACTCTGTTGTACAACCTCCAGGATTCCTGTTGGTGATAACGTCTTGGCTTCTCCAGGACCCACGGCTTTATGCGCCGACCACCTGATTAGTTCTATTAGCTGTAGCGCATTGACTCAGTGAAGATGCACTGTAGCTTTAAGCCGTTTTGGCAGTTGACTCGGTGAATTTGCCAGGGCAGATAAGGCTCGACCCCAAATTAGCGACTTATCTTTCACCGAGTCACTTGGTTTCACTGAGTCAAGAGGAACCAATCACGGCTATTGTCGCGCATTAGCTTCTGATCTTTAGTTGCCGCGCTTCACCGAGTCACCACTAAAAAAGAAAGAGACCTTCTGGAACTGGGGAACGGAGATCATGTACCTCGATGTACCTTTTCTTTTTTTCCCGGGCCTGGTCTTGTTGGAGAAGGAAGCAAACCGGCTGCAAGATCGGACCATCATGGCCGATACGCCACTCGCAGTCCATGATGGATAAACCCTTAAAACTTTAGGAGCGACGCTGTTCTTTGATGACATTTTGGAACAAGCATCTTTTTCTCTCTTTCTCTCCTCCATCATCATAGTTGGGAATTACGAGCGGATATCTTCATCATGATGTCTGCTACTCGTATCGGACAACGGCTCGCCCGTCAGTCTCGTCGCTCTCCCATCACCCTTCAACCTCGCCTCACACAAACAATTCGTCTCAATGCCGTCTCATCAAGGGCATTCTCAGTCACAGCCACCGCCCAGGCCCCTCGCTTCGTCGAGTCTCAGAGCAGCACCAAACTGCACGAGCATGAGCTCTTCTCACGGAGACACATCGGCAGCGAGTCGAGCGAGCAAACAGAAATGCTCAAGATGCTCGACCCTCCCGTGAGCTCCATGGAGGAGTTCCTCGAACAGACTATCCCCCCGCAGGTCAGGAGGAAGCAAAAGGGTCTCAACCTCGTTGAGCAGTGGTACGAGGGCGGCGCCGAAACCGCTGTCCCTGTTAATGGTCGCACCGAGCACTACATCCAGAAGGAGATGCGCAAGCTCGCAAAGAACAACAAGGTTTACGAGTCTTTCATTGGTGCTGGTTACTACGGAACTCTTGTTCCTGCTGTTATCCAGCGCAATGTTCTCGAGAACCCTGCTTGGTACACCAGCTACACTCCCTACCAGGCTGAGATCAGCCAGGGTCGTCTTCAGTCCCTTCTCAACTTCCAGACTCTTATCACCGATTTGACCGGGCTTGACATTGCCAATGCCTCTGTTCTCGACGAGGCTACCGCCGCTGCCGAGGCCATGACTATGTCAATGGCCAACGCCCCCAAGGGCAAGGGCCAAAAGACCTTTGTTGTCTCCGAGAACTGCCACCCTCAGACCATCTCCGTCCTGCAGTCCCGAGCCGAGGGCTTCAACATCAAGCTCGTAATTGGTGACGTCCTCGCCGATAACTCCAAGCTCGTCCGCGAAGTCGAGGGTGACCTCATTGGTACCCTGATCCAGTACCCCGATACCCACGGTGGTGTCCACGATTACCAGGCCCTCGCTGACATCGTCCACGAGAAGAAGGCTCTTCTCAGCGCCTCTACCGATCTGCTCGCTCTTACCATGCTCAAGCCCCCTGGAGACTTTGGCGCCGACATCGCCATCGGTAACTCTCAGCGATTCGGTGTTCCTCTGGGATACGGTGGTCCCCATGCTGCTTTCTTTGCGACAACAGAGAAGTACAAGCGCAAGATCCCCGGTCGTCTCGTCGGTGTTTCCAAGGATCGTCTCGGAAAGCCTGCTCTTCGTCTTGCTCTCCAGACTCGTGAGCAGCACATCCGACGTGAAAAGGCTACCAGCAACATCTGCACTGCCCAGGCTCTTCTCGCCAACATGTCTGCTTTCTACGCTGTCTATCACGGCCCCAAGGGTCTCAAGACTATTGCTGAGGATATCTGGAGCAAGACCCGTCTCGCTCAGAGCCTCATCCTCGAGAAGGGCGAGTTCCAGCTCCACACTGAGGGTCTCCGCGAGGATGGCTCTGTTCTTTTCGATACTGTCACTCTCAAGGGTTCTCCTGAGGCTATTGCCAAGGTCCACGAGAAGGCTGATTCTCAGAGCATCAACCTCCGCCGCGTCGCTGAGGACAAGGTTGGCTTCTCTCTGCACGAGGGTGTCACTCTCGAGAGCCTCGGTAACCTCGTCAAGATCTTTGGCGTTTCCGAGTCTGACTTCAACGCCGCTCTCGAGTCTGACAAGGCCAAGTTCCTCAACGATGAGATCCCTGCTTCTCTCCAGCGAACGTCTGCCTACCTCGAACAGCCCGTCTTCAACCAGTACCACACCGAGACCGAGCTTCTCCGATACATCTACCACCTCCAGTCCAAGGATGTTTCTCTTGTGCACTCCATGATCCCTCTGGGTTCTTGCACTATGAAGCTCAACGCTACCACCGAGATGCTCCCCGTTTCCGACCCCGGTATCAACAACATCCACCCCTTCGCCCCTGTCGAGCAGGCTTCCGGTTACCAAGCTCTCATCAGCTCCCTCGCCAAGAACTTGTCCGAGATCACCGGTATGGACGCTACCACTCTGCAGCCCAACTCTGGTGCTCAGGGTGAGTTTGCCGGTCTTCGCTGCATCAAGGCCTACCACGAGGCTCGTTCTGGCGAGAAGCGAAAGGTCTGCCTGATCCCTGTTTCTGCCCACGGTACCAACCCTGCCTCGGCTGCTATGGCTGGCATGAAGGTCGTCACTGTCAAGTGCGACGGCAAGACTGGTAACCTGGACATTGAGGATCTCAAGGCTAAGTGTGTCAAGCACGCTGATGAGCTCGCTGCTATCATGGTCACCTACCCCTCTACTTTTGGTGTCTTTGAGCCCGAGATTAAGCAGGTCTGTGATCTTGTTCACGAGCACGGTGGTCTCGTCTACATGGACGGTGCCAACATGAACGCCCAGATTGGTCTTTGCTCTCCTGGTGATATCGGCGCTGATGTCTGCCATCTTAACCTCCACAAGACCTTCTGTATTCCCCATGGTGGTGGTGGCCCTGGTGTCGGTCCTATTGCCGTCAAGAAGCACCTCGCTCCTTACCTACCTGGCCACCCTGAGATCGATCCTCAGCGTATTGGTGCCGAGCGTGACAGCACCGCTGTTGCCCCCATCAGTGCCGCTCCTTGGGGCAGCGCTTCCATCCTCCCCATCAGCCACACCTACATCCTCATGATGGGTGGGGATGGTCTTACCAAGCAAACTGGTACTGCCCTCCTCAACGCCAACTACATCATGTCCCGCCTCCTCCCTCACTACAAGGTTGTGTACACCAACGCCCAAGGCCGATGCGCTCACGAGTTCATCCTGGACGTCCGACCCTTCAAGGACACAGCCGGTGTTGAAGTTGCCGACATTGCCAAGCGATTGGCTGATTACGGTTTCCACTCTCCTACCATGAGTTTCCCCGTTTCAGGAACCCTCATGATCGAGCCCACCGAGTCTGAATCCCGAGCTGAGCTCGACCGCTTCTGCGACGCCCTAATCCAGATTCGCAAGGAGATCGCCGACATCGAGTCCGGCAAGGTTCCCCGCAGGAACAACATCCTCACCAACGCCCCTCATCCCCAAGAAGACCTCCTCTCCTCAGAGTGGGACCGCCCCTACACCCGTGAGGAGGCAGCCTACCCTCTCCCCTGGCTCCGGGAGAAGAAGATGTGGCCCTCTGTCGGCCGAGTGGACGATGCTTACGGTGACACCAACCTGTTCTGCACATGCCCTCCTGTCGAGGGATCTGAGGACTTGTAAATGGTGAAAAAGAAATAATGGATTTAACGTGGTCATATTAGCGATAGGTTTTTTTTAATAGGGTTTGAGCGAAAGGGGGAAACAGATATCATATTCAACCATGATGTGCATTTGGAATGGTTTGTTGGGAAGCTATTCAACTATGGCGAACTGATCTCTGTATTGGCGGAGTTTGTGCGAGATATGATGAATGGAATTTCTAGAGAAAAGGTTTTATAACTACTAGACTAAATTTACGAGTTAAAGCATCTTCAGAATTGTGAATGTTATTAAAGTGACTTTTGATACAACATAGTTGGTGAAAACCTTTGCTACAACCAAGGTTACCACGACTAAGTGCTGGTAGTCCTATATCTCTTTTCAGATTGACTGTGAGACACTCCGAACAGCACGACCAAGAATTGGCAAAGAAATACAACATAAAGAACCCTTGGTAAATTATATGGCAATATGTTTGTTTAAAAAAATTGAAATTCCTTGTTGAAAAGTGTCTTGATATCTTGCTTTTTAAATCACAAACATTAATTAAAACCACTCTCTCCTCGCTTAGTGCTCCTCCTTGATATGCTCAGCATAAGCAGCCTCATCCATCAACGCATCCAAAGCAGACACGTCCTCAGCCTCAACCTTGATCAACCAGCCGCCCTTCTCAGGGTCCTTGCCGAGATCAGCAGGTGTCTCGACGATGGGGTCATTGACCTCGACGACGGAACCAGAAACGGGTGAGTTGATGTCAGAGGCTGACTTGACGGACTCGACGCTGCCGAAGGACTCGCCCTGGGCTGTCTCGTCGCCTACTGCGGGGAGTTCCACGTAGACTACGTCGCCGAGAGCTTCGGCGGCGTAGTTGGAGATGCCAATTGTGCCTGAAAATTGTCAATTGGGATGTTCTGAGAGGTGAGGTGAGACCTTCAACTTACAGGTCTTGCCATCGGCGGCTACGTCAATCCATTCGTGGCTCTCGGTGTATTTTCTAGCCAGAACTATAGATGTGTTAGAAATGAATTGGATTGATGGTAAATTCAAGACTCACGGTTCATGGAAACTGAAAAGCATCGTCGGGGAGCAATGCTGTTGACTCTGCAGGTAAAAGCAGCCTTGGGAGCTCGCAGAGCAGTAGATCGGACCTTGGAGGCAGTAGCCCAAGCTTGACGAGCAAAGAGACCAGACATTGCGATTATGAGGTTGTAAGACGTGAAAGAAAGGCGTTGACTTGTGGTGTTGAGTGAGTGAGTGAGTATGATGGTGATAGTTTTAGATGGCCTCCTCCCCCCATTTACTATCTCTCCCTCCCAGAGTTTCCGTCTTCGGCGCCGCTCCGTTCAAACAGCCCAGAGGTACCTCGGAGTCACTGCCCGGCCCCAGTAAAGAAGGCGTTTTCTTCCAACGTAGCGTCATCAGAGTTGGAGATGGAGGATCCGCATGAGCAGGGGTTATCATCAGGCCACGAGGGTACTTGTACAACCCCACTAGAGCAAGTACTTCTACTTGCTATCTCTGTCATGATGGATTTATTACGGCGGAGAAGCCAGGATTAGCCGCCTGTGAAGGTAGACTCTACTTGTAACTTTCACTGAGTCATGTAGAGATAAAACCCCAGATTGTACCTTGGGAATTTTTGGTAACTTATGCGGGGAAAGCTTTTGATGAAATTCCGAGGATTGGAAGTTTTCGGAGTTTAGGAACGGAACTTGATGTGCAGAATTAATTAATATCATGTAATTTTGACTCAATTGTGTGGGTATTTGTTGGTCAAGTATTTGGTCAAAATTTTGGCATGACCATTGATGTGGTGCTGATTACGCAGGTGTTTTCGTCTTGTCTTACAGTGTCATGTAGATCATGATAAGACATCATGGCATAGCAATACAAACAACAAGACACAAGTTCGTGACAATACGTTATGAAAGGATAATCTTAATATCATGTTATTCAATTCTGCTATCAATATACTATTTTCCAAACGCCAAAATTAATCTTCCCACCACTAATTAAAAACATCATGACTTGAGCCAAGGCTGAGGGAATCCTCCAACCCACTCAGCAACCTCATCGCGCAGCGCAGCAATCTCCTTGACACTAGATCCATCACCCAGGAACTCCAAGAAGTTCTTGACGGTACCTGGGCTCTTAGCTCCCTTGGCCTCGGCCGCAGCACGCGCATCCTTATCAACCGCCAGAGTGATCTTCACGCCGCGGTCCACAATATCGGCCACGCGCTTAAAGTCCTCGCCGTTAAAGCCCCGCGTCGTCATGGCGGGCGTTCCCAGACGGAGACCGCCCGGCTTCAGCGCTGAGCGGTCACCAGGCACAGTGTTCTTGTTGCTCGCTACGCCGACGAGTTCAAGCACGCGCTCTACGCGTGCGCCGTCGATGCCCTTGGGCTTGAGGTCCACGAGAACGAGGTGGTTGTCGGTACCGCCAGAGACAAGCTTGTAGCCTAGCTCGGTGAGCTGGTTGGCCATGGCTTGGGAGTTTGTGAGGACCTTTTCTTGGTAGTCCTTGAACTCGGGTGTCTGGGCCTGCTTGAGAGCAACGGCGAGAGCGGTAATGGTGTGGTTGTGAGGACCGCCTTGGTGGCCGGGGAAGACAGACGCATTGATAGGGCCCTCCAGATCATACATGATCTGCTTGCCCTTCTTATCTGTGCTTCGCACGCCCTTACGGTAGAAGATCATGGCGCCACGAGGACCGCGTAGGGACTTGTGGGTGGTGGTAGTAACAATATCAGAGTCGTCAAAGGGTGTTCCGATAACACCAGCAGCGACAAGACCGGAAACGTGAGCCATATCAGAGAGAAGGTAAGCACCAGCCTCGTTGGCAATGGCACGCATGCGCTCATAATCGATAAGGCGGGAGTAGGCAGATGTGCCTGCGACGATGACCTTGGGGCGGTACAGCAGGGCGTTCTCACGCAGCTTATCGTAGTCGATCAGACCAGTCTCCTCGTTGAGTCGGTAGGGGAAGGTCTCGTAGTACTTTGAGATCATGGAGATCTTCTTGCCGGGGATCTGGTAGCCGTGGGAGAGATGGCCTCCGTGGGGGAGGTCAAGACCCATGATGCGATCGTGAGTGTTGAGGATGGCAGAGTAGGCGTAAAGGTTGGCTGGGGATCCAGAGAGGGCTTCACAATATTAGTCAGTATCAGTCATGATGAGATTTGAGTCGAGAGACTTACGCTGAACGTTGACACCCCACTTCTCAGGGTCAAGACGGAAAGTCTCAAGAGCCCTGGATTGGCAAAGACGTTCGGCCTCATCGATGTGTTCATTGCCGCCGTAGTATCGTGCTCCTGGGTAGCCCTCGGAGTACTTGTTTTGCATGACACTGCCTAGGGCATCGAGAACTGATCGCGAGGTGAAGTTTTCGGAGGGGATGAGGTTGATGAAGTGGTTCTGACGCTTCTCTTCCTGCGATGGAGTTAGTGGTGTCAGTGGACAGTGAGAGTATAGTAACGTACGCGCTTGAGAATGGCGTGAATCTCAGGGTCGCCTTGCTCGAGGCTTGAACCGAGGAGCTGTAGAGTTGTCAGTCATTGTTTGTGTGGAGAGTTTAATTAGTTTTACTTACATCTTTTTGAGATGCGAAACCTCTGGTGGTAATGCGCGTAGCCAGTGATGGCTTGGTGCGAAGGCATTGCTGCCGAAGAAGCCTCATGTTCATCATGATTACTGAGGGTCTGGTGTATCGTAGATGGAATCGACTAGAGAAAAAGAAAGCAAGAAAATTAGATAGAAACAACGACAACTTCTCTGTCAACTGATCAGCTTGAGCTAGAGTAGGCAGTACAAGACCTAATAAAGAGTCTTTGGCATGTTGTGTTTGCCGCTTCGGCTCATGAGTTCCAGGATCGGAGCATGAGATCAGAGCAAAAGGTACGTACCTCCGCGGGCCGGCTCAGATGTCACCGAGTCAATCTTATCTTCACTGAGTCGGGGGAGATCTGAAGGGGTTGGTTCCACAGAAACTCGGAGAGGATGTCGTGGAGGGCCGGGAGGGTTACTTCGAGGTACTTGATGATGTTGTTTTGTCTAGAACACTTTGAGAAGGTGGGTTATTCTAGTCTTTGACTCGGTGAAGAGTGACCAAAAGGTGAGATGATGGATGAGGTGAGGCGAGGTGTAGGGTAAACTATCTAGACGAGATGAGACTAGTGAAACTGATAGTGATAATGAGTGAGTGATAGAGACGGAATCTAGAAGGATTCTCTCTTGTTCTTTTCCCCGCAAACAAACCAGAATCTCCACTTCACTCGCTTATTCCGGAGCCACGATCCGATTTACTCTCCCTCTTGCTGCGCTGCGCTGTAACCGCGCCGCACGCACTCTGACTCCCTATTACCGCCGTTCGTCTTCTGACCGGTTGTCCTTTATCCACTATGTCACCAACAAACCCAACCCCTTCTACCTCGGGCATGCGTCCTATGCCTATAATCCGCAGTAGGACCGGCTGCTTTACCTGTAGGAAGCGCAAAAAGAAGTGTGACGAGAGGTACACCACCATAGTATATCTAGAACAAGTCCCCTTAACTTACGTGAATAATGTAGTAAACCAATCTGCAGCGGTTGCAAACGCAATAAACTCGACTGCATCTGGCCAGAGCCTGCTGCTGCTGCCACATCAAGCAGTGCCAAGGTACCAACAACAACCAACAATGCCAGGGTAGCAAGACCTTCATTTGGTGCTTCTTCGACTGGCTCTCAAACCAGTATTGCTTCTTCAATACGTCAAAGCCAGGATTATGATCATGAACTTGAACAACACGACCCGCACTCGGTCACTGACCCCGTGCTACCGGACTCAATCCCGGAGCATGACCGAGTTCCCCATAATGGCGATAGTTCTCCGGTCTCTGGGGATACTCACATGATGGATGCTGATATTGAGGATGATACTCATATCGACGTCGATGGCGATCCTGTCGAATCTGTAGTTGGCGATAACGCTCATCACCATGAGCCTTCCCCCTCACCGTCATCATCCACATCGTCATCAGATTCTCCAACAGTCATACAAACAACATATGACCCCGACACAGCCAACGCTCTTACACTCGCTCTACCGCCCTCATCAGACTCAGGACTGCCACTCAATGGAACTATCGTCATGCCAATGTCGATGCTCCCAGAGCAGGGACATCACTCATATGAACTACTCAGCTACTACCTAGCCCGGACAGCCAACAGCATGGGCAATGGATCCACAGATGTGAATCCCTTTATCTCAAAACTTATACCCCTGGCCTTCTCCAAACCTCTTGTGCTGCAGCTCATCCTTGCGCAAAGCGCTGCTCATCGGCAAGCATCAGCGGAGCGTCATCCAAGTGATGAGGTTGCCCAGAGGTACTATACCGACTCGCTGCGGATGTTTAGGAACGTTGTCGACGAATACGTTTCTGGAAATGCCGAGAATACACTCGTCTTGACAGTTGGGAGTCTGATAATGTGTTTAACCGAGGTTTGTTCACTCTCACAGATCATATCGCTGCCATTTACTAACATCTATCTGCCAGGTCGCTAAAGGCGATATTCACGGTACAATATTTGATCATCTAACAGCATCAAAATCATTAGTGAGCACACTGCTCACAGGCGCACAAAACCATGTATATGACGATTTACCCGACTTTCTTATCGAGTACTACATGCACATAGCAGCCACAAGCATGATCTCGATTGATCCGCAGTACAACTCCCAATCGCTTCTCAGCCCAGACATAGAAGTCAGAGCCAGGAACTTGGTTGGGCGCAAATACGTCGGACAATTATGTGGATGCTGGCTTGAAATTCTCATCCTAATATGTCAGGTCTTTCATCTGGGGCAGGTCATGTCGTCTCCTATCGAAGATGGCGTCATGTCACCAAGTCCCGACAACATCGTCAACTTTGCTTTCCTGCAGTCCCAAGTCATGAACTTCTACCCAGACCCCTCCGTCACCCCGTACACACGCCTTGCAGGTTTGGTATGGAAACAAGCCGCGCTGTTATACCTCTGGACAGTCCTTGGTAAACCACACCAGCAACCCCAAGACAGCTTCCAACGCGCGCTGATCGAGTCTGCGGTTGCCGAAGCAGTCACGTTACTGGATCAATTTCCCGCCACGGTCAGGATAAACACGAGTCTTTGCTGGCCATTAGCTGTAATAGGATGCAGCACCTCCGACCCGGCAGTCCAGCAGGTCCTTAGGACGCGACTGCAGACAATGCTGGATACAATCGGGCTGGGAAATATGAGACAGACTTTGGTCTTGCTGGAGCATATCTGGGAGCTGCCTCCAGAGCAAGTTAGTCCGTGGATATTGTGCAGGGCGATGCGTGAGCGTCAGATCTGGATCTCTTTTGCGTGAAAGGACATTATTATTCTTTGATACCCGCCTCGTTGTATAATATAGAGTCCTCGGGGCACATGCAATACATCTGACCACGTTCTGCAATCCGTTATATCCAGTCCAATAGTATATCAATGCTATCATACAATCATCAAAAGGCAAAGGCATATTGCTTAATTGCCAAGCAAAAACTCCCAAATCTTAGCCGACACCAAAACTCCATCGTGCGCTGCCCTCGCCCTCGTAATGCCCTCCTCATACATCTCCTGAGAGAAGATCTTTTGCGCATATCTCGCCTGCATAATCTGCTCCATGATAAAGTCGTCAAACTCCGGATGAGCTTGGAATGAAATGATACGGCCAGGCTTGTAGAGTCCTTGCACTTCACATTTGGAGCTGCTGCCCAGACTGACCAGACCCTCTGGGATTTCGAGGACTGCGTCCCTGTGCATTTGGTGGAGGCCCTGCAATCTTGTTAGAGCGGTGATAGTAAGTTATGTGAGGGTACTTACAAGCGATGGAACGCCCAACAGTTTTTGACCCGTCTCGTTGAGATCGATTCTGTCAACGCAGACTTCCCAACCGCCAGGGCTAACAGCAACCTTTGCGCCCAGTGCTCGAGCGATAATCTGATGACCGAAACAGATACCAACGATGGGTTTCTCCGTAGCTGTATAAACCTTGTGAACAAACTCGACAAGCTTCAAAATCCAAGGGTCATCAGCGAAGGATGTATGTTCTAGACTCATGTCAGCTTTCTTCCACCCTGAGAGTTCAATGGCCACGAACTGCTTCCGGTCAACAAGAAGCCGTCAACTTCTTCAATGCTAGGATATTCCTGAGCTGTGACGACATCCCATCTGCTAATCTCATAGCTCACATCCTTCGCCTTATCACCCAACGTCTCATGCTTCAGTCCCTTATCGAGGAGAGTACGGAAGACATCTCCATATGGACCACGCTTTTCAAGCACGGCAGGAAAAGGCGTATCGCACTCCAATACAGCAATATGAAGGTTTCGTGTCATCTTGAATTGTTTGGCGATCAATAAGATAAGTATAGAGTTGGTGAAAATTGACGAAAGATATCCATTCCACAGTTCTACAACGACTCTTTAAGTCGAACACACCGACTCGTAAACCCCCACTGATAGGTAACCCCATGATCGGTTTCGTGATACATGAGGTCCTCGTTCGAGTAAGATTAACCGAATCAGTGGGTGTTGTTCGGTCCGCGGTCGTATCGTAGCCGCGCTTTACCGCGCCTCCACATGAGCTTGTGCGCGGTGATCAGCGGTAGTTGGGAGTGTGATAAGCGATATCACGATAATGCGGTTTCAGGCCTGTGAACAGTCAGTAGTATGAACGGGTGTCAGTCTGAGGATTGTTATCTGAGGGGAAGTCTTTTTCTGAATTTCTCTCTCAGAAGTTGGGGTTGGGATGTTTTCCAGAAATAACTATAGAAACTGATAACTCGACAACCAAAGACATAAACAGGCCATTTTCATAATGACTTGAAATACGATGAATAGTTTGTAAACTCATGGTGTCTGATACTACTTTTATTTGAACTTGGTCCTGTTGCTAGTCGTTGTGAGCCATGTTGCTTGTATAAGCAACTTGATGTGAACAAATTGGATATACATATCTAAATACTTTGCCATGGTTGAAGCGAGCTCTTTGATGTTGACCTCGAAACAATAAATTACCAACAGCAAAGCAAAATTTGGACGCAGGTGACCTATTGAGATGTATCGACTTGCTGTCAACACACCAACATCTTATTACTTCAACCTAGTCCTGTCTAGTAATACCACGAGCTATACCATGCCGACGTCTACGCTTCTATAATCCAGAAACTCTAGATGGGATAGTAAACCTGGTTGGATACCTCGGCAGTCCCCAATTAACAAGCCTTGAGCAGCACTAGGATTAAACATGAGAACGCACGATAGACAAACGTGAAAGTGGATGCAGCTCTTTAGTTCCTTGAAACTGTCAATCAGCCGAAGCTCAATTGACAAGCACAACCTGGAGCATGCCATATTAACAAACCAATCAAGTATCTCCCCTCGCAACGGAAGCTCCCCAGGAACTGCCGTTGAGCTAAGTTAGTGTCAAACAGGAGCTAAAGTTCCTTGAATTGAGAGCTGAACTAGCCAGGATTCAGTCGACGCTTGTGAATACGTCATGGAGTTATATGTGAAAGAACATCACATTGGATGTATCTTTGGTTGATGGCTAAAGTACCGGTTGTCTTAAGATCTGCAATAAGATATCCGAGACAAGACAAAGACTGGTTCAGGTCCCAGGATTAAGCTCATGGAGAACTCCATTGAGCGGGGAAGACGACAAAGAGACTTGGTGATTGTTCGTACATATTGATGGTATAATGACGTCCAAAAGTCCTCTTTTGTTCTTTATTCCCAGCCTCTCATGCAATTGAAGTTGGCAATTAGGTTTAGTTAAATCACTCATTGAAGGGACACTAAATAGTTAAATTGATCTCGATTTCCCTATTGTTCAATTGACCCGGTTCCTGTTCTGCCTTCTTTCATTGACACTGCTTTTTGACATCCCATACAAAGACAAACTCAATGGCACCGTTAAAAGATCTAGGCCTAGGCCAAATCATCGCTCGAGCCCTCTCCTCATCAACACTCTCACAGCCACCAACTCTCGTCTCCCGCCAAACCGTCGAAACCGTCACCGTCACTGTAACAAACGATGGAAACAACAACCCAAACCTAAGCGCCGGCGCAATCGCGGGTATCGTCATTGGTTCTGTCTTTGGGGTTCTCCTCCTTCTCTGGATCGCTCGCTCGTGCCTCAATCTGGGCGCGCCGCCGCAAGAGAGGGAGAAGTGGTATCACTACAAGGAAGAGCCTCGGCACCATCAGCACCGCTCACGAAGCAGACGGTCCCATCGGTCGAGCATTTCTGCGCCGCCGCCTCTTGTTGTTAGGGAATCTAGATCGCGAAGTCATCGAGGGAGGTCGCCTGGGCATCATGGTCGGGACCGCAGTACGCGGTATTATGTCTGAGAGCTGGCAATAAATGCTTGCTACACGGTGGCAGGTGGGTTAAAACAGGGACTAAAAGAAGACCAGACGAAAATGCTGATAATTTCTTAGGCCATATATACACTAAGGCTGATTTAATATTCTCATCAGTCACTAAATCAGTCCTGGTTCTTATGCAGCCCAACTGCAGCTCACAATCGGATACCTTGCGATATCAACCGTACCACATCAATACTATTATCAATAATATCGAGAATAAGGGACATTAAGAAAGGAATTAGGCGCATCACATTACAGTCACTTCTCCGGGAAATAACGATTTACGACATCAAGGACGGCACAACGTCGAAGGGATTGATGATATAAACGTAACAAAAGTAATATTTACATATCTAATAGTGAAATCTCATTATCTAAGGCTTATGGCTCTTCATGTCATCCTCAGGATTAGACGTGCATGTCGTCTCAGCCATAGACGCGCCCTCCAAAGTAGCGCCATCCATACTGATCTCAATAAGAGGCCCCTTGTAGTTCTTCCTTCCATCAAAGATCCACGTACCGACAGAAAGGAATAAGATAACCCCAAACGCAGCGATACAGTAGTTCATGTTGGTAGGTGTGACGGGAAGCTCGGGTGGGAAGACAAACAGAACTGTCGTAAGGATAGCCCACGCAATGCCAACAAGACTGCAAATCCAGCGCACAGGAGTGCTCAGCTTGAAGGGTCGATCTTCAGGGAGCCTGTTGCCTCCACGTAGGAGATGAATCGCAGGAGGAATCGCATATGTGACACCCAGGGCCACGACTGAAGCTGCTGTGATGGCGTTGAAAGCGCTGGAACTTCCCAAGAGGATGAGTCCAAAGACAATTACCCAGGCAGTCGTCCAAAGTAATGCATTAACTGGTACATCCAATGTTGGGTGGACCTTGGCCCAGACGCGGCTGAAAGGAAGTCCGCGATCGCGACTGAACGAGTATGTCATGCGCGCACTGGTAGTCATGATAGCAGTGGCGGTAAATACCATACAGACGATGGAGAAGACGATTAGGCAGACACTTCCGGCTTTACTGCCAGTTGCGTCAAAGTACATCTGCAGTAGTGCGCCTGAAGGAGACGCGATAACAACTTGGACGTCCTTGAGAACGAACAAGAGGCACGACAAGAAGATGAAGCCAGACAGCATGCCGATGAGAATACACCAGATCATGATCCTAGGACCCTCTACCCTTGCGTTTGGCACCTCCTCAATCATATGAGCCGCTGCGTCGAAGCCAGTGAGGGCAAAAGCGCCTTGGAGGAGTCCAAGCATCCAAGCGACTCCATCGGGCCACCCAACCTCGTTGATGAACTTTCCGTATACAAAGGACCCACTCTGGTAATCGGGTGCAGCACAGGCCAGGACAGTAATGCTAATAATGATAAAACCAGAGATACTCCAGAGAAAAGCGGCTTTGTTGAAGAGTGGGAGTAGTCGGTTGGCAAAGACGTTGACGACCAAAGCGATCAGAGTAAAGGCGAGATAGATAAGGAACTGATGCCAAGGCTTGGTTTCGTAGGTAGGATGCATAAAAGTAATAGCGTCGGTAACAAAAACACTTCCAAGTAAAGGCGCTGTCGCTGTCAAGACGACATAGCCAGCTGCGTTGATCCAACCAGTGACATAGCTGATACCCCTCGACCATCGAGGCCAAGCTAGCAGGGCAGCCCAATGGTACTGACCACCAGCAGTTGGATACGCAGAAAGCATTTCTGCCAGAGGAGCGGCTAAGCAGAGGTTACATACTCCAGCAACCATGAGACCCCAGATAACAGAGCTAGGGCCACCAGATGGCAGAGCCAGACTGATGGACGCTGAGAGAGCAGTCCATGTGTTGAGGATAGCAAAGGCGAGACCGAGGAGGGAGATTTTGGAAAAGTTGCGCTTGAGTTCCTGCTTGTGGCCGAGCTGTTCCAAAGCAGCCGAGTCGTCGATATGGACGTTTTTGTCCCGTGGGGCTTGGGACTCCATGATGAAGGATAGTGATGAAAGGGAAGTTTTGGAGAGAAGAATTGGGGGAAGAGGGTTTAGTTATTTAAATGTCAGTTGGCAGCCCGTTAACGGAGGATCACTCTCATTGCTACATAGTAGGTTAGACTACCTAGATAGTTCTAGACTATCTATTCGGACATGGCGATCTCTGTGAGATTACTACAGTAAACTTGAGCTATCCAAGTCTTGAGTAAGTAGAAGGGCGCACTTGTTGGAGTATGACGATCCACACTCTGGTAGTCACACCATGACAGATTGGGATGATCAACGCAATGACGTTGTGGGGATTTGTTTTTTTGCCCCGGGCCGGGGAAGAGCCTATCTCTTTTTGTTCTAGAATTGTTTCTCGGTGACATTTTCTTTTTTGTTGCTTGGAATTGGGAGATATTCTTCCTGTTCTACCAACCACTGTCCTCATGACATACACTCAACCAGATAGTTATCAATACATCCACAATCTCGATATCCTCAATATTTTGTTCTTGTTTCAAAGCCCTGAATCTCATAAAGCATCTCTTATCGTTTCCCCATAACTAGGGATCCATCCAAGTGTCAAGGTTCGGAGCCGATGATTGAACCAGACTAGGCATTCTCCGGCATCAGCGGGCTTTATTACAAACATGATCAAAAACCCTTCTCCAAAGGATTCTTCTTTAAGCATAGTTTACTCGGATTATGATCAGATTAATGTTTCTTTATTTCTAGGCAGGCACATTCTCGTGTAGTGATCGGCTACGCGGCTAGAGAGTACCATTACCCCAACCTCGACTACAATCAGCAGACTCTAGGTTTCTGTCGCCAAACCCTTCCTTCAGTGGAGTAAACCCCAAACGTCCCTGAGCTTAGTTTATGCCTGACTTGTGGATATTGTCAAGATAACGTTGCTGTTGAATAGATTAATGGAATGTCTAAATGTCTATCAGCAGAAATGTATCAGCTTGCGGCTCTTTGTCCTTTTACTGGCCCGTGCTAACCCCGTCCCAAGATCCGACTTAACCGAGTTGACCGGTCGAACCGGCCCTCTACCAGCAACAGCTCTTGACTCTTGCTGCTGTTCTCATAGTATTTAGACCGGCATTGACCGGCTGCAGTTGAAGGGGTACGCATGCCATGTGGAATTAATATCGGGTCGCTTCTCTTGATTGAGTTTTTGTCTCCAATAAACCCCTTGTTGATAGTCTGGAGAAAGAGTTTTTCATTACGTGAAGAAATCATCAAGATATCCAGTTTATTCAGACTCCGCGATATGCCCCGCGACCTTGAGGGGTTTCCCCAAGTTTGTGCTCTGGTTTCTGTGGATTTATTGAGTAATAGTTATTCAGTTCCTGGGATGTTGACTTGTGGAGGTTGGAGATGCGCCCGTTGGGTTTTGGGGTGAGAGAATTGCAGTTGCAGATCTACAAAGGAGTTGCCCGACGAGTTGACCGTCTCCGAGGGATATTGGTTAATGATCAAGGGTGAGTTCAATGGTTAAGCAAGTGAATAGACGCTTTCAGGGAACAGATCCCGATTGACTTTGCACTCCTAAATAGAGTCCTGACACTGCAAAATATTGCATCTGTTTCTTTTAGTATTGTTCCTAAACAGGTCGGTTGCTATTCCTATAACTACAAACGATTTGATATCAGCCAATTGTGTTTAAACCACATATCATTAACATCAAGCCATCCTCCAAATTCGGATGAAGTATTTGAGGCTCTGCTGCCGCCGTTCGTCTGGATAAATTGCCAAGCTGCCAAGACGGGTGGCTCTCCAGGGTAGTGGCGATCGGGTCAAGCTCTGGCGAAGACATGGAGCCAACTGTCACTGGAGGTTATGGAGAATACTGTTGATCAAGTTACACAAACTATTACTTGAGTAAACAATGTTGAAAATAAGTTTAATCTCAAAATGATGCATAACATTTGAGCCCGATCCCTGTTGAAGACTCTGCATATCGGTTCAGCATGCAGCAAGCAAGGGACAGCCACAACACAAACTACCCACTAAACTAAGACAGACAAAGAAGCAAATCCAATAGACGAATCAAATGTCTCTTTCTCTTTTGCAATTGCAAGATGTAACTCTCGAGTTTTCCGATTTTGCCAGAATATAGACATCGACTGGACCTCTCTCCAACATCCAAACATCAGGATACCTTAGGTACTGTGGTCTAGTTGGTTATGACATCTCGTTAACACCGAGAAGGTCCCCGGTTCGAGCCCGGGCAGAACCTCACTTTTTGCGTGTAGAGATGATCGTGTCTTTTCCTTGGGACAGGAATAAGCGGTGTACTTGAAGCGAAACTAGACACATTTCTCACATCTAAAACAGACCCGGTCTTGTGGCCTAGTTGGTTATGGCATCTCCTTTACACGGAGAAGGTCCCCGGTTCGAGCCCGGGCGGGATCATTCTTTTGCTGATGTGAGCAACTGTTACTTTTTGTTTCTCCCATGTCTTTGTATTCCCGTCAACTATGATGGAACACTATCGTCATTTCTGCAGGTAAGATAAAGGCAGCTAATATCCACATTTGATTCATAACATATGTAGACTACTTGCTGCCACCTGTGGAGACCTCGTCTTTTCGGCATGGTGTTTTGGCTAGTGTGGGTGTCAGTAACAGGGATCAGGATCTGGGCAAGCTAACTGACATGGAGAGTCGGTTTTTTGAGACTCGTCGGTCACTTCAAGAGTGGTCTTTTCTTTGGTTACGTTGGAAGAAGGGGGTGTGGACTGATGAGCAGTCATTATGTATTGTGCGACATTAAGGTTGCGTTTATGCCCTAGTTTTTGTGACTTTCGATACAAGGCAACCTGTTTTTTTAACATTGTATAAACCATCAAATAGACTACTTGCTATTAACTCTCCCATTGATGTTGAGCTTCTGAAGTAAGAGCATATCTTGTTTTTAACACAAGAGAAATGACGCGCCACTAAATACCAATCAACTCTCCCATTTAGTGACTCCGGTTCATAAAATAGTTGTAGTTATCCTCAGCCATCTTAATAGCCTTGGCACTGGCTTCATCCAAATCCTCCTCAGGCAATCCCAAAGCCTTGTTGGCAAGCCCATACTTGGCCCCAAAGTTGCCATCACCATTGGGGAAGAATGTTCGCGCATACATAGCCAGTGCCCAACCAGATCGGTCACCGCTCTTGACCATGTCAACACCACGCTGCCATCGCTGCTTGACATCCTCATGCTCAATTGTCCAATCCTTGTCTGTAGTACCAGTCACGCGTTGGAGACTGTCAAGCATCTGTCGCTGAGAGAGAAGGAAGCTGGAGATGTAGAGAGGCTTGTTTCGCCACTGGGAAATGGTGGGAGACTTATCGTTCTCATCATCGGGGATGACCTTCAGACTGAGTAGTGAAGCAAATGCTCGGCCGCACTGGTCCCAGGTTGAAGTGTTGATCTGGGTGTTTCCGTCGTCGTAGAAAGTAACCTTCTTCTGGCCGTTGCTAAAGTCGAATCCGTACCATTGAGGACCCTGACAAACAGAAAACTCATACCAGAAAGAGCAGCACATGGCAATCCAGGATGAAACACCAGCTTCCTCGATAGCGTTGATGCCGGGGAATATGCCCCCACCAGTCATGTTCTCATCGGCGAGGGACTTGTTGGTGACGTCGGTACCGTATACATTGGGCATGATCCAAGGTACACCCGCAGTGGCAGCAGCGCGAACGATTCGCTCTTGGGTACCGGGAGGTGCTTGGACAGAAAGGGAGATGGCGAGGAACTGCTGTCCCTTGAGGGCCTCGACGAGGGAGTTTTCATCTTCGTAGTCGACTGCGATGACGCGGGCACCTTGAGGAACAGTGTTGGTGCTTCCCTTGCGAGTGATTGCGGTGACTGTGTGCTTTCCGGTGTCGATGATATGCTTGGCTAGGTATTTGCCGACACTTCCGCCAGCCTGCGTCGTGTTAGTGATTGGGTGGTAGAAAGAGTTGAGGATCTTACACCGATGATGGCAACTCGCTCAAGTTTGTTTACAAAGCCCTCGGTATGGTCCTTGGCATATTGCTGAGCCATTTTGATAGATATTCAATAAAGAGTTGAGTAGAAGAGCAGTGAGTTTGCTATTGTTGTTGTTGAGTGATGGATGATATTGAACTCTTCAACCACGGTCTTCAGTCAGGTCTTTATACTTGACTTTTCCAACTCTGAAGCTAGTAACGAACTCATCATTAACTCCGAGAAACCATTAAGTCCTTCCATCTCAATGGCAATTCATTGTCCATGATGCTATCGCGGACTTAGCATTTGACTTGAGCGGGATAGCAATTACCGCATTGAGCAAGTGGATCCCCGATGGAGCGGAACCCGGCTCTACCGACCAATCAGATACTTCTAAATACGAAAACCAGTAACTCTCTCAATTCTGTGAAACACAACAAACTCGATCTTAAATCCGTTGATATAGAACGAGACAAAAGAGCGAGGCCGAACAAATACTAATATCTTCTTTCGTGCTTCGGACTTTGATTATAGCCGTGTTATGTCGTTATGCGTTGACGATTTGATGCCCGGCACGGAACTGCCTAACTTACAAGCCGCTGATGTGTATCAGCGGCAACTCAGTCTAAGCTACACATATCATGGCTGAGGGATGGCCCAGATTCGAGTATGTGTGGCTACGGCATGCCTCAGATTGATCAAATTCGGCTTATCGATTTAATCATCTAGTGATGCTTTTATCCATACGCAGAGCAAACGTGCTGTAGACCTGGCAAGAGATTAAAAATGCAGTGTAACCAAAGGCTGGAGGGATGGTGGGGGGATCGTTTGAGTAGCATCAACGACTTGGATCCTAGGGAGGGCGTTAAAATCGCAGTGAAAATAAACAGCCCTGTGGCATCGTAGCCGACGATCATTTTGACCCCTGGTGGGCGTTAAAATTGCAGTGAAGCGATCTTACAGCCTTATGATATTGCAGCCGTCAATAACTTCATCCTTGGAAGGGGTTAAAATTGCAGTGCAGTCGGACGAGGCGAGTGACGCCACGACCGAGAATTTACTACAGTGTTGGCAATATCTGGACCCTGAGAAGGGGTTAGCATTGCAGTGAAGAGAGGCTCCGCAGAGAATATCGACGTAAGTATAAACCGCAGGAAGCTGTTAAAAATGTAGACAGAATTAGTGAGCCGCCAGTATGATCAACGTTCGTGCGCGACTACAATACGCTATCAGGATCGGGCTGCAGTACCAACAACAACTTGAACCGGGAAGGGGTTAAAGCTGCAGTGAAAAGATCTCAGGATAGGAAAAATGGTAGGGTGTATATGTAGTCAATATGATTGATCTTCACAATAGCTTCGACCCGAGGAGGAGGTTAAAATTGCAGTGAAGGTAAGAGTTGAGTGGACGCTCCTGGTCCACTTTACTTAGCAGCTTAGATGAGTTCCTCATCGTCCGCCTACCAACCAATGAACTTGAAATCACGGTACATCTCATCACTGTGTCATGTCATTTCCATCCACATTTCTATGCAATGATGCATGATAATCATAAATTCCTCTTTTATTTGCTTACACACCCAACACCCTAGTCTTGCCTAGCAGGATCCAGCTTGACCTTGTTATCCGTAATAGTATCAATCTCATCCATAATCTCAGGCGTCAACTTATCCAGCACCTTGAGCGAAGCAACCGTATCCTCCAACTGCTCAGGCCTACTAGCACCAGTGATAACGCTCGTAACATTGGGGTTCTTCAAACACCACGCGATGGCAAGCTGAGCCTGGCTGATACCCAACTTGTCCGCGATTGGCTTCAATTGGCGAACCTTTTCAATCTCAGTCTTCCAGTCGTCGTTGCCGATCTGGCCGCGCATGAATTCTGCGAAACGGTCCTTGCTAGCGCCGAAGCGCGAGTCCTTTGGTGGTTGGCCGTCGACGATGTCGTTGTACTTTCCGCTGAGGACACCCATCTTGAGTGGGGAGAATGAAGTGATGCCTAGACCGGTGCGTTCATAGAGGCGTTGGAATTGGCCTTCTACTCTGTCTCTGACTAGCATGTTGTAAAAGGGCTGCTCTACGACTGGCCCAATCATGCGAAGATCGCGTGCAATGCCAACCTATTTCGTTGTAAGCGTCTGGTCGTAAATAATGTTGGGTATGACTTACAGCTTCAGCAATCTCATCAGCGGACCATTCTGAGGTACCCCAGTAAAAGGCCTAACCAGTTAGTATTCCGGTTATCAACTAACACCTTCTCAACTTACCTTGCCGTGATCAATCAGGTAGTTAAAGGCACGGACAGTCTCCTCCATGGGAGTAAGTCTGTCTGGTCTGTGAGCGTAGACAATGTCCACGTATGGTAGCTGAAGTCGCTCCAGCGAAGCCTCCAAGCCCTCAATGATGTGCTTTCTTGAGAGACCGTGGTTGTTCACAAGGATCTCTCCATTAACAGCGCCCCAGTTGATCTCTTTAAAAACTGTCAGCATGATAACCAGAAACGTCAGATGAACAGAACTCACTTGTGCTGATGACAAGGTCACTTCGCTTCCAGCCAAAATGCTTAATAGCCTTTCCCATAACAACCTCAGCCTGACCAGCAGTGTAGTTCTCCGCCGAGTCAAAGAAGTTGATTCCCAGATCATAAGCCTTCTTCATGCAAGCAAACGCCTGCTCATCCTCAGAGTAGCCGCCGTATGTCAACCAGCTACCCAGGCCAATGGCGCTCACATGGAGCCCAGAGCGCCCGAGGCGGCGGTATATCATGCCAGTATCTCTAGGTTCAGCCCAAGCCATTGTGATGTATTTTGATGATGATGTGTTCTTTGTGTGGTTTGTGTTACTCTGTTTGAAGCCGAATCAGTATACGAAGTTGCGGAGTAATTCTCGGAGACGAGCGTAGAGTGGAGATGGACTTACACTGAACAAGCTTAACTTGTCAGATGGGTACTAACGGTTCGCCGATTCCTTTGCGTAGAGAAATGAAACGATTCACCGACAACAATATCGTGCTAATGGTGACCTTGACTCGCACGTCAAGCGCAATAGACTCCAAGGCAAATATCCTAACTCTTTGCCACTGTGCTGACCATGCTCTGCAGTTGACTTGCAGCGGGCGGGGAATTAATATGACAGGGGTCCAACGATGGCGCAATGGGGTCCCTGTATTCCACCATTAGTCCAGTGTTCCCCTCATCTTCAGAGCGTCAGGTGCATACCAAACAAGACACGTTTGGTCTACGAACAAGAGCCGAGATTGTGATGAGCAGTCTCTCGAATGTAGAGTTCAAAGATAAAATTATGTACACGTCTCGATTATTTGTCGTACTGTCTGCTGCTGATCCTGGTCTGCAACATCGCGGGGCATCGACTCTAGCAACATGCGAGTAAGCGGCGAAGGTGATCGAACGAGATAGCCGAGGTCCAACGGCGGCCAGCAAATCTGAGAGGCCTGGTCCTCCATGAATTGGTACGTCGGCATCGTGAGGTTTGGTTGCGAAGTTAGGAGCTCGGCTGTGTTTGGGAACGAGGTCTGCGGGTTTGTCTCAAAGGCAACTGCGTCGCCGTCTGCTACCTCGAGAAGGCGGCCCGCGTTGAAGATTGCATCCATTCGTATCGTGAGAAGCGAAAGTAACGTTCGATTGCCTCCTCGACAAGATGATAGTATGTCTCGTAGTTGATGTAGGACTGGGCCTGATCGATCATCTGTTATTGAGTGGTCGCTTGCCATAGCGTCAATCACCGCTGTGGCAATCTCAAATGTCTTAAACTCCTGTCTCGATCGTAAGCAAGTGTCGCGAAATGCTGTGAATGTTAGAAACTCACCAGTGTCGGTCCGTGAGACTCGAGCGCAGTCTTGGGCAGCTCAGAAACCAAGCTGAGAAAGTCTTTGGCTATATCCACTGGATTCATGCTTGGAGTGACGATCCCAAAGCGAAGCGCAGCACGCCATAGCACAGCGCGCATCCACTGCCTCGTGACAAACATGTCTGCGCGCTGCACCTCATTGATTGGGCCCCAATCATCATTGTCGGCCGAGTCCACGAGTTTCTGTTGCAGTAGTTCGAGGCAGTTTTGTGCGACGGAGACCATGTTGGGTAGATCCGAGTCTGAGTCAAAGTTGTGAAGTAACTCAAAGATGCCGCTTTGGTCAAATACCCAGAACAGATGCACCAGCTTTAGAAAAGCAGGGAGAACTTCTGCGCGGTCATCTGCGCCTCCAAACCAGGGGAATAGGATGTTGGGTTTGAGGACTATGGGCAACTTGTGAAGAAGCGCGACGCCCCTATGTGTTCATGCGTTAGTGACAATGGAACTCGGTTGTGTTCAGAAACTCATACCTCTCCGTGACGAACAAGAGCCAAAGAATGCGTCGCGAAACATGTTGGTCGGCTTCAGACAAAGAAGTATAGGTAGACTCGCGGTCGAGCCTCAGGATCTGCGCTTGCGTGATTGCCTCGCGTAGGTAGATGAGAGACTTGGTTCCACCAGGAGAAGCATTTTCGTGATAAATGTGTAGAAAGAAGGAAATACGCAAGGCATCCAAGGGACCCAGCGCCTCGCTTAGTCGCGTTTCGGCGTCCTCCACTCTTGGCTGCCATGCAGTATCGAGCTTCAGCTGAGCAATGGCAGCGAGAGCGACAGCATTGGCAAGGAACCGAGCTGCACCTCCCTGGGTAGGGTCCTGTTGGATCTTGTTCCTCAGATCAGTTGCATCGACGATGGGCCAGATGGGGTAGAGTCTTTCAGAGTAGACATCGAGTATGTCAAGCAAACAAGCTACCTCATCAACAGGCGAAGGCGACTTCTTAGCAGCAACAACAGTCAAGTCATCATCTGGACTAGAAGTACTGTTTTTTCGTCTCCGCTCAATCTTGTCCAGAGTCCTGGGCCGAAGTCCTCTTGGGCCTCTAGTGCCCTGCATACGAATAAAGGTGCATTCTATACCTGATGCTTCACATGCAGTACAGGGGGGCGTTTCTGAGCATCGTATTTTGCGGACCTTACACGAATCGCAGGCTCGTCTTGCGAGTTTCTGACGAGATGCCACTGGAGCATTTCTCGGAGGTCTTGGGGACGAGGTTGAGGGTGGGGTCATGGCTTCAAAGAGTTACAAGACAAAGAGAGACACTGTCTGACAGTAAGTACTGAGTTGGGGATAGAAAACCCAGCAAATAAGACACGCTCCCTATAGTGCTTGGATGTGTCTTGGACTATGTTTTTTCACGATGGCGTGCTTGTTGCTTGGGATCTCGTCTTGAACGACCCCCTGTCTTCCCCGGATTCTGTCTCGCCCTAGACCTCGGCATATGAACCCTTGGCGGTGGGCTAGGATCGGCGTCCACTACAAGAGGGTCGTCTAGTGGGCAACAGAGAAGTTGGCCTATAGTCTAAGTCTTAGGGTACAGAAATAAAAGGCCTATAAAGTCTGGTCTAATAGGTAGTGTAGGCTGACCCATTACTTTCGTCTCCTATGCTTCCAGAGACCATACATATTCTTCTGATACACCGAGAGGTGGTATCTAACTAATTCTGGATGGGCTGTTCTACTGTTTATTGATGTTCCAGGGGACAATAGGTAGTGATATAGTGATCAACTATTGTACTGACAACCCAGAGACCCCTATCCCAGGTTGAATAGACCACTGATGACCACTGGACCATTACCTATGATACTCTAATACTAATCTTATCTCGTATGCCCTGGCAACCAGCTGTCAACTCGTCTGTCACCTCGAGGGGCTTGGCACTGTTAGGGCAGAGTCCCCCACCAAACTTGGGTAGTCAGAAAAACCTACATTACGCACAAGCCTGTTTTTTTCTTCCCACCATTTTTCCCTCTCTTCCATCACAGTGAGAAAATAAACAAAACACTTTTTTCATCACCTTGTCATCAGATATTGTCTTCTGCATCTCGTAAAAGACTTGCCTATGACTGGTGCATCCTCTCTGTCGTCCGCATGCCTTCTTGTGCTGGAAGCGCCGGAGAGATATTGAAGCTTCTGATGGCTCTGAATCAACGCCAACGTAAGTGCAGCAGCATACTCCATATTATTCTGTCAACCGGGCAAGCTGACCTCATATCTCAGGTGGATCCGGTGTCAAAGCCGCAGCGATGCCTTGATATTCCATCCTGAAACCTGCAGTCTTCTTCTACATTAGAGACCCTTGGAAGTAGCCAGTGACAAGCAGAGCTTTTATGCTCTTGCCAGCACTTTCTAAGCTGAACTACGCCTTCGGCCCCAAGGAGACTGAGTTCATTGCGTACATCGACATTGATTTCGTGACGTCTGTCTTGGCTTGACATGATGCGCGATGAAGATGACTGGTAAGATATTTGGTCGTCACGAACTTGGCAAAGAAATCAGAAATTGACAGTGATAAGCAGAGCTTTTATGCTCTTGCCGGCACACTTTCCAAGCTCAACTACGCCTTCGGCCCCAAGGAGACTGAGTTCATCGCTCAGACGAGAAAGATCAACATGCGGACAACACACAACAAACCCAACAGGTAACCATCCTGTGCCGGTGTTGGCTACCAGCGCTTGAAGCGCCGGAGAGAAAGTGGCCTTCTTGTCAATTTGGGGACAAGAAACCATGGCCGTTAGCAAGTCTCTTGCCACCTTCCCCCATGCTGAACTACAGCTTCAGCAACAGCGATCCATGTTCGTCACCGACATGAAGACAGGGCCAACATGCCCGCAACAAGCTGAGCTTCGTGCTCAAAAGGAACCTTTGTGAGATCAACAACATCTCCAGCAATAAGGAATACGTGTTTATCACGTACATCAGGTCGTAGATGAGGGGTAAGACCCTCACTACAGAAGACCGCCTGGTATTCGGCTTTGCCGCAAGGCATATACCTTGAAAGAGGTCGGGCCTCCCAGCGCCTCCAGCATCGGAGCAATCCCTACGTCTGGTATGGATTTGCTTTTGAGCACATTTCCCAAGTCATCGATCGACACCCCATCCACAAGCGCAACATTGCGGTCAAGACCCGTCATGGCTTCGCGTCCTGCAGGCCAGAGAGCCATGTTGTCTCCCCCAGAGGGACCGATGGAGTCCTACCAAGGCACTCCTGACACCCGCTTGACAATGTTCTCCCCAGGTGAGGAATCTGTGAGTTACCATCATGGTGGTGTATACACGGCGAAAAGGTAAGGCATCCACCATCCTCTTTTTCCGCACGTCAAAGCTAACATTACTTTAGTCTCATTGACAGGATGCTCTGAAAGAAAGAAGACACTCCCCAGATACATTTAAGGCGGCGCATCGACAACTTTGCTATACTAGGTCATCTCGGTAACTTCCTTGCCAGCTTTACAAGACATCGGCCTCAAAGCCATTGACCTCTACGAGCTCATAGCGGGTCGGGACTGGTCGGAGAACCAACAACGTCGTTGACCTCTACGAGCTCAGGACCTGTGAAATGGAACCTTGTCGCAACGCATACCAAGGTAGAGAACAGTTGTCCTCGTTTGAGATCATGGAGCCCATCACAGTGCCTTGTCAAGGAGGACTGGCAGTACAGCATGACTCTCGAAAACTTTCTTCTCGACAGGATCGTCAAGGACATTGATCTTTTCCTGTTCCTGCTTTTTCGTTCCTTTTTCTTTTCTTTTATATATATATTAACAGGGCAGAGACTTGGTTTCTCTCGCCTTGGTGCGAACCATCATTCTTTTTCTTCTTTTCTTCTT